>JAGXCT010033128.1:0-11281 GCA_022495035.1 Philopotamus ludificatus | reverse complement strand
ACGTTATAGGGGGGAACGTTATATGAGAGGACGTTATAGGGGGGTTTACTGTATACATAAAACAGTTAAACAATTTTAATTGTAACATTGTCTGATACAATTAAAATTGAACAAAAGCAATGGGGTTTTTTCAACACACTAATGCTAAACCTGCTGTTGCATCTTTGCTAATATATTGGATATTTTTGGCTGTATTGTTTTCTCTGACAGACGAAGTGCTGCATTCACGTCCAGTCTATTCCTTTGTTTCGATTCTATTGAGGACTGCTTAGTAAACTGGACGATTGAATAGATTGTTGAATATGACATTAATAAATTTATAGCTTTACAGCTTAAATATGGATATTCATCTTCCACTGATATACAAAACTGAGGCAACATTAATGTTTTGTGTCTGGGATATCAGAGTAACATCCGAAGACAACTATATTAATTGTTCTTTTTCTCTTCTCGTACGTGAAATTATGTCCTCCATAAAGGGATTATTAATGCAAAGATTTCTGTTACGAGGATCCTCATTTTCGGGATAATAATGATTCAATTTTAGTACCAATGCCTTCAAGTGTTGACTTATTACATTTAGAACACCTTCCCTGTCGACGTCAGCAGCAATTAAAAATTCTTGCAAATGTGGAAACATTTCTAAATCCTCCACTTGTACACGACAATCCGAAAGAGCCAGCTTCTTTTTAAATGCATTGACCTTATTTCCGAATTTAAAAATATTTGTACAAAATCCCTGGAGAGAAAGATTAAGATCATTAAGTAGACTAAATATGTCCGACAATATGCGAGTTTTTTACTCGTCCAAAAAATGTTCTAGTAGGGCGGAGTTTCTCTCTCTCGTAAAATGTTTTGCTTCTTCGCTTAATTCAAAGATATGCGAAAGAACCTTTCCTCTCAATAGCCACCTCACTTTTGCATGGAGAAGTAGATGTTGATGTTGCGAGTCCATACTCTCGCACAGTAACTTAAACAGTCATAAGTGCATGGAAAGTCACTGATTATTATATTCGATTTCATATATAAACGTGTGTTTATACATTAATAAATAATTTGTGACGATAACACGAAACCAACGGAAAGGGAAGAGGTTAACGTGACCATCTAAATATGGTCAACGAAATGCTAAAAACAGATGACTTATTCTGCACAAATATAAAATACTGAATTCTACAAATTCCCAATTAAATTTAAGGAACGACATATTAGAACCATTATTAAATGAGTGTCCTCGGCCGTTTTTAATATCAACCCAGGAACGGTAGGATCCGAGATGAGGACTTTGTTGTGCAGTATCGATTCCTTCAACACTCTCAGCCATATTGCTATTAGGCGTGATTCTAGTTTGACCTGGGATAGACGTTTAAGGTCTTTGCGTTTCTATCTAGACCAAATTTTTTAAAGGATTTTGCAGAGGGTAGGTAACTATGCAAGGATGTAGACCTTACACATCCCGAGATAATCTTTCCGGCATCGTTTAGTCGATATCAGAAAAGGTAATCGACCGGTAGTTGACGATCGCTTCGAATATCGGATCAAAGTGAAAACACGCTTTGTTTTGATGATGATTGTTTATTCAATTAAATATAGGTGTCGTCAGTTCGATGATAGGTATATTTTGAAAGATCTCAGAGACGAATCTCTGGTACGAGATAAAGATCCCAAAGATTCCTTTGGCACTTGTAAATTAATTATAAAATCCCAGAGACGAATCTCTGGTACGAGAAAATCACGGAGATGTGACAGACATGACGGCGTGAGCGAATCATCCTGTCAATTGTCGAACTACTAACTGTCAACTGACAAGAACGGGGTTTTTGTAGCAGGTATGTGACGACTTGCTGTCTAGTAATTCTCGTGGTCCGTTGTCTCGGGAGAGGGCGCAAACTATTTAGCGAAAGCATCTTACTTGAAAAATTAATTGATTGCTTAATTGAAAATTTAAAATGCAGACGTTGTTGATCGAAACTTATACTTAATTAAATTTACTATGCAATCGACCTGATATGAAATGTTAATGATATGAAATATGCAAATTAATATATAAATTTTGTTTTAACGATACTAATAAAATGCAACCGTCGTATTCGTCGGTGTCGTCTATATTTACAAATATAAACATACCAAACATAGGCAAAGAAACAATGCCAAACTTCTCATTATATAATCTTTTTTCACATATATTTTTCGCCGTTTTTATTAATAGTATTGCTATTAACCAATTCGTCACGCGGCTCGAAAAAACCGCATCGTCCGAAGGGGGTCTATGGGTGAGGGCACGCCGCCGACTCTTGCGGCACGTGCCAATCGCATGGTTTCACTCGCACCCGGCATATTGTACCGGATGCAAGCGAGAAAAAAGATCGCGTCCGTGGCCCGAAGCGAATATTGCTGTCTTTATTTTTTTCCACAATTTCAGACAATAAAGGCCAATGATTATGTATAGAATTTATACATTAGACTTTTTAGACAAATAGTAAAAGTCTGACATCTAGGATTTATATTAAAAGAGTTATTCGGGAAAAATAAAAAACTTGAGGTTCCAAATAGGCTAGCTTAATAAATGTTATATATCTGTATTTTTTATACTAGGTTTATTCTGTTAATAAAGTGATAATTTGAGTTATTCATTCAGTGTTTGTATTATCTTAAGTATCTTTCATAAGGCCCGCATAACATTTTTAAATTTATAGCTGACCCATTGAAAAAAAAGGTTGCTCACTCGTGATCTATATATCACTAGGAATCTTAATTATGTTTTTTCACTTATTTTTTATAATACTGTTTTTATTTTTTTCGCATTTGCGTACAATATGATTATATATAATATTTGTTTTTTAGACATTTTTAGACAAATATAAAAGGTTTGTGACATGTAAGATTTATATTAAAAGAGTTATTCGAGAAAAATAAAAAACTTGGGGTCCCAAATAGAAATATTGGCATGGCTAGGTTTCAAGCCGTATAAACAGGGCTTAGGACCTAACATTATACCTGGCAACATTTTATTCGAGAATGTCAGCTCTGTGGCATGGATTTGTTGAATATATTACTTTTAAAGAAATATAATTTAATATAGAAATTATAAATCTAAAAAATTACTATATTTATTAGAAGAAAGTGGGTGAAATATTTTAATAAAAATGTAAACATATGTTTGTATAAATAGGTTAATAATATTTTTTATTATATGTTATATTCTTAAATTTAAAACGTATATATTTTATAATTGTCGATAATAGTGCAAAATGAAAATCCAGTGTTAGTTTTATATCATAAAGCGTTACACGATTTATGCACCGTTAACTTGTATGCTCACGGTGAATAACTTCTATGTCACTAAATTATTTTCATTATAAGATAAGCATAGTTATTTTAAAAGTAATATATATAACATAAATCGTCATATTAAATGATATTTAAAAATCTAGTGCTAAGGGATCGCTAAATGCGTGCATGATTGCACTCGGCCGTTGTATAACATAGTCGATTAATTGCGATATATATTTGTGTGACAGGGTTTATATAATACAGTTTTAGAAAACGCATCAAATTAAAATATTGCATATCAAATTCGGACATTCCTCCGCATCGATATTCCACATGTTGAGACAAGTGTTAGCTTCCGTACATGTTTTTTATTAGTTCTTCCTCGGCAATAAGTGGTACAACACATGTTTTTATAAACTGAAGATTCCTAGCCTACTGTATGTAGGTATTATTAATTATTATTTTTTGTATTATAATTTTTGTTCGTACGATTTTATAACAGGTCCTGGGGTCATGGGTCGGACCTGGCCCGTAATCGAATTGCCTAGTAAACCTGGAGGGCGACCATCGCAATCCTGGTCACAAGGTTGTGTTATACGTGTCTCTGTTGAAACTTGGGAGATGGATGGAAGATGCCCAGGACCGATAGAGATAGCGAAGTGCCCTCTAGGTGGCAATGACCCGCACCGGGTTAGGGGCCCTCAATATTATTATATTTCATATGTGTTTCGGATTTTTTTTCGTTATATTTGTAGATAAATGTTTATTAATAGCTTCACATGTTCAATGTTACCGATAAATGCAAAAAAGAGAAAGAATGTATAGAGAAAATTCATATTTTAAATGACTATTGCGAAGATTTTAAATTTTAAAGAGGCTCCTTTGGACGAAAACAAAGGCTTCACACTAGATCAGATATTCAATGTCTACGAAATCGAATCGTGTCATACTCCTCAAAGAGTTAACCGAAGGCCGAGTGTATTAATTCAAGTATTATTGAAGAAAAACGAGGGGTGTGTAGATCCAGCTCGCGTCAGTCAGTCGTTAATTTATTTAACCCTTTAAAATTAAAAAATGTGTCCTATAATTTGAAACAGTTTGCCATTTGTTTCGACAGATATTTTGTCCCCGTCATGATTGTTTGCAATCAAACAGCGGCGGATTTAGCACTTGAGAGGCCCCAGGTGCAATTCAATTTTGAGGCCCCTCCTCAAAATATTTTCAAAATATGCGTACACTTTTTTGCTCAGTTTTCATTGTTATACATAATTAAATTCACATCGATTTATGTAAAAAGAGACAGAAAAAAACAAAAATGTTTTAATTTTTTTTGATTCTTCTCTTTCTTTATTTTTTTTATTGATTCTTCTCTTCTTTTTTTTATTAGCTTTTCGAAGATCGAAATTAGTGGTCTCGATGTTACAAATATGTATTATTTTTAAAAAAATTCAAGGCCCCTAGATGGCCGAGAAGCTGCACGGCTGTATGCCGAGGGCCCCGATCGTTTTGCCTTAAGGCAAACGCCTGAACCCTTAAATTATAGTCTGCGGAACAGTTAGTGCATATGATTCAAAATGTGACCGTAAGGGTAATCACCCCCGGAAAATATGCCATAGCTGGCGTTATTCATTTATCAATTTAATTTAGGGAATACTGCTAGATTGTTAATTATTTTTGACATGAATAAAAATCGTTTTGAGAACTGCACTTTGAGGCCCCAGGCACCCGCCTTATGCGCCTAACAGAAAATTCGCCACTGGGCACAAAAGTACATGTGCAGAAACAAAACACGTGGCAAAAGCCGATTAGATTGGCACTCGACAGCTAAAGGGTTAAGATCGGCAAGTCCATTATTTACTTGACTCTTTACGCACTATGGTCACACTGGTGTGACAACTACCTATTCAATACACACGCTAGCCACACTTGCTGGAAGCTTTATGTAAAAACTATTTAGATAGGAATATGTTCATTTGATTCAGGAGAATATCGATAATCTATAAGTTCCGTTAGTAAATTCGAGTTTTAGCTACATTTTCACATGCATTTGCAAATTTATTCGCTTGCATATGGGAAGTAAATATGCCAATTTCTCTTGAGGGTTATAGAGTATTTATTTATTTATTTTGAGATTCATTTAATTAGTACGTATATTTAAGGGACCTTTGCACATTGCACAATAATAATGTATGCCAGAACGATATGTTACTGAAAATTAAATGAAAATTTTCTTTGGATATTTTTAAAATTATATAGGACATTGAATTATATAACAATATTTGACCATCGTGCGGGCCATACAGCATTTTATTTTTTAAACAAATACACCTGAACAAATATATCTTCAAATGGTTCACTCCATTCATATTATTTCAGAGAATCGTAATTATGTATTTGCACTAACTTTTCAAACACGAATTTGATTTTTATGTAATATTTAAATGTATTTTACTATTATATTTCATATTAATTTTTTGCAGATTTAAATTAAGGCAGAAATGGCCGTAAGACGGGCGAGAATTAAACCTGTGGCATCTATACCAGCACGTAGAAAGGACCCAAAAAATGATAAGGTTGTTAAAGTATCTAAAATTGAACCTAGTGACGATTTAAAAAATGAAATCAACGAGAAAATTGAATCATTATCGCAAATCATTGCGCCACCGTCGAATCCAATCATAAGTGATGGACTATCGAATAATAGTAAAACCGTTTCCGAGCCAGAAAATATAATATTACAAAATGAATCGATTATTGCAATTGATGACGGTGAGGTGATCAAGAAAAAAACTCCCGAATTACCGCGAAATTTAATAATATCCCCGGTCCCATCGACGATTTCCATACGAAAATCACACACTCCGCAATCGGCAAATACAAACTTCTCGCCAATAATTGAAAAAGACAAAAATGTCAGCATGTTAATTGATGGCATAACACCATTGCCTCCATTTGAAAGAATAAACAATCGCTCGTTGAATGTTCCTAACGTTCAGAATTCACCGGTTCTGAGCGCTGAATGCAATTTCGATCCATTTGTGCCTCTGCCTTCGCCCACGAAAAATCGACAAAAATTGAGACCCACGCCGTTTATTGCCACGCGAAGAAATAGTTTTCAGGTAAAATATTATTTAATATATTTTTCATTTTATACATGAATTAAAAATAATATTTAATAATTTTTCATAGGGAAGTGCAAGTGAATCCGAAGACGAAATAAAGAAGTTGAAACGTGAGGAAATTCCGCTCTCTATTATACCGGTCCCGCAACCTCCGCCCACCATATTACCATTAAATATTAATAATCGACGAAGAAATGATTCAATTTGTTCAATACCCGGAGATGCATCAACGCAGCAATGTTCAATACCCTTGACGCCTCGCCAAAAAACTCCACACAAGTAATAACAAATTTTCTATTCCTTATTCAATATTTCTCACATAAATATGAATGAATTATGAAGAATTGTTCATTTCAACCAAATTTTTTGTATAAAGCTAGCTTTTATATTTTTTTATTCGCATTCAATGGTTAAAGGATGTCATTGATCCTATTCGTAAACGGTTTATTTTTCAAATAAATTTATTTGAAATTATTACGATTTCATGTCGAGTTATTAAATTTATTGTACAATTAAATTTATATAATAGCTCAATGGGCTTAATGGCACGATACTTGTAAAGACAACCATTTACTACCTTTTAAGTAATAAAATAATAATATAATGATAATACATTATTAAAACGGCCATGAGACAGCCATAGATGTTAAACGAATTGAAAATTACTGAGCAATAATGAAAAAAATCATGAAAAAGCTAAAAAATATAATTGTCTAAGCAAATTACGTCGCTGATAAAGAGATATTTATTTACACAAATCTACGAAAAAATACTCAAATCTCTCATAAAAAATATTAAATATTTATAAGTAAACTTACCGCATTAATGATGTCGAAATAAATTGCGACATTGACTGTGGAAGATCTTTTACGTCATTGTGGCCATAGTTCCTTCCACCAATTTTTTTTTTTGAAGAGATAATCTGAAATAAATAAATAATGTAATACATACGAGGAATGGGAGTTTTATATGATCTTGTCATATACCGTATTTCTCGCATCGCGTCTGACACATGGAGTGGAGGTTATAAATCGCGTTTATTCCATCTTCTGTGGGATTATAGGGTACGCAGCTGGATGCTGGGTGCACCGCTGGTTCACTCGCGCTTATCGCACTTCTTTAACAGTATCACTCTTAATTATTGCTGGCGTCTTTCCGCTCGACCTTGAAATACAGCTGATGGCCGTCAGTTTTTGCTTGAAAAAAAACAGTCCTGTTGACGTCAGCTCCACTACAATTTACTCAAATCGAGGGCGAATCTTTCAACTTTAAAATCACGCGTCTGCGAATCGGCTCTTAATCAGTGGCGGGTTAGGTGGGATTCCTCCCCCAAAGAGCAGGCTACTTATCACTTTTTTCATGATATCAGAGCTAGGCTTAATTGTAGCTAGTTCTTCTCAGACTTTTGGGTCAGTCAATTCCTGACTGGGGTAATTTCAAGGCTAAACTTAAAGAATTTAACCTTGTCGCATCTCCACATTGCTGGTGTGGGCACGTCTGTCAGGATTACAGTCACGTTCTGTGGTCCTGTCCTTATCTGGACGCATGACCTACTCTATGCTGTCCGATGCGGCATTTCCCTTAAGGTCACCCGGTGGAGGGCCCTATCGGACACATGGATCTGGTCAGCGGTGTAATTTTCTACAGGGCATTTGCTCGCTTTGCATCGACTTTCGGAGAGTCGTGCAAAGCCACTTTTCCTCTCCCTTCTCCCTTTTGTTATGGGTTTTTGTATGTGATGGCAGGGATGGAACTGTGTCGGACCGGTCTGACACAGCTTCATCCTGGGTACAAAAGATCTTGTTATACATATTTGGTATCGTTGGACACAATATATAAATAAATAATTGCAGATACAGTCAATCCTTCTATAACGTTTCATGTAAATCGCTGTTTTCTACAAAATTATAATAATTTTAAGGTTAATTTAGATATTTCGTAAATCTATAATACCATTGCCGAGCGAAATAAAGGTCAATACTCTTTGGTTGACAAGGAATTTTGTATAAGGCAGCGATTTAGAGGAAACGCTATAGGAGGGCTGACTGTATTATTAAAGATAAAAAAAATCTGGTGCCGTTTTAATGTGCGGTGGTCAACCATAACGTTTCTACTTTAGTATGTTGTCTACAGTCAGCCCTCATTTAACGCTCCCTCTTAATCACTGTTTTCTACATAATTCCTTGTCAACCAAATAGCTTTGACCTTTATTTCGCTCGACAATGTATTATATATTTACAAAATTTTTAATTTAACCTTGAAAATATTAGAATTTAAAAAAAAATAAGGATTAAAAGGAAGCGTTATAGGAGGGCTGACTGTACCTTTAAATCGTGATATTAATGCCAAAATTCTTATATTGAAGATCCTCCACGATCACATTTGTTGAACAGCTCTAAGAAAGAACGTACATAACTAATAATACTAATAAATTTTAATTTTTTATTTTTGTTTTTTTTTTAAATTATAGTAATAGTAAACAGTCTGTTGTTATGCATTTAAATTTAAAACAAATTAATGTATATCAGTAGATTGTGATTTAAACGTAGACCGCATACTAAAGCGGCATCAAAAAGCCTTTCTAGATCTTCTGGGATCAATCGGGCCCTTTCTGCGAATATCACATCAGTATAGTCTTTAATCTTTTTAATTATAAAACTGAAGTTACATTTAAAATTTTTATTTCAGGGGTCATGGAAATTATATGAGAGAGGTTCGAAAAGCGGCTGCAAAGAGAAAAGTTCACTTAAAAGATCCTCATAATCCATTGACAATGTGCGATCTTATATATTATAATCCGCCGAATAATAATAAGTAAGATTTTTTTATATATTTTCTTTAGTATACATTTATGCCAAACAGTTATTCATAAAAGAAAATATTTTTCAAGAAATTCTCATATGAAAAGCAGCAGAGACGATACCAAAAACAACATTGTTCAAAAACAAGAGGTAAAATCACAACCAGCGTTAGATACTGATTTGCCGGCAGAGGATGAAAACAATCCAATACCAGTTCCACAGGTGAAACTCGGGCCAAACGGAGAAATTATAATCGACGAACAAAGCTTGGTAAGGATTTAGATATATTAATCTAATACTAGTATAATTAAAATATTCAATCTATTTTACAATGTATACTTTGTTAGGTGATCGAAACTACTGGCACCGTAAAGAGCCGTTCGGAACTGTCAAAATTATCAGTGGTGTACGAAAGCGGAATAGGACCTAGCACCGGAGGGACGTATCGTCGGATATCAAGGGCGCGTGATTGGACTACTGCGGAAACGCTACGTTTTTATAAAGCACTCAACACTGTCGGTACAGATTTTGCGTTGATGTTAACATTTTTCCCAGGCCGAACAAGGAGAGATCTCAAAGTAAAGGTAAGCAATTCCCATCACAACAAATAAAAAAAATACCTCATAATTAATCTGATATATTTATTATTACAAATTTTAGTTTAAGCGAGAAGAAAAACACAATATGAAACTAGTAGACAAAGCCCTTATGAATCCTTTAAATTTTGATGTCAGCGAACTGGAGCAACCTATTCCGGAAGAGCCTATTAAACCACAAAAGAAAAGGGAAAAACCAGCTATAAAAGAAAAAACTATTCGAAAACCTTATAGAAAATCAAGTCAGTGTTTACCAGTTTCGTAATAATTTATTAAGTTATGATTTTATTTTAACGCCTTGTTTTTGATTAGGTGCAGCTCTTCGAAGTTTAGGAACGGAATACAAACAATCGGACAACGAAACCTCTACTAATTCCAATCAAAATAAATCTTCGACAAAAACTCCAGACTTATCTGTAGCGCATACAGAGATGAATAAAACGCCAAATGTGACAAACACATTATTTCCGTCTAACATTGAACCGGGATCTCTCGTATTATCGGTTGAAACAGTGCCGGGAAAATCGAGCAGTACTCTACAAGCGTATCTACCTCAAGTGATTGATGGAAAGAAACAAATGATCCCGATTAATTTGGATTACGAAATGCTAAAATCAATCGCTAAAGAAATGAACATAGAACAGTCCGATAATATATCATGATCGGACTTTAAATTTAGAATCGTTCTTATCATTAATAATTTATTTTCATAAACTTATTTTCAAATTATTTTATTTAACGATTAATGATGGCTTCTATTTTTATTTTAACATAAGGGTGTATGTGCACACCTTTATTATGAAATTAGAAATCGCATGTTGTCCATGAATAAATATAATTTCGTCATAATCAATTTATGTACATACTATGTATATACATATTATATGAGTATATAAAACAGTTAAATTATTAAAAAATTAATTGTGTTTTTTTTAACCTGACATATTTTCTGTCATACAATCCACAGCATTCAATTCGGAAACAAAAAAATCTCTCACAGATAATAATAATTATTCACACATCATTATTACAGTGCATAAATAGTGAAGAGATTTAAAAATATTAGTTTAACCTAGCCTTGCTGGTGGGACAGTGGCGGATCTCCCCTTACGCGTATAAGGCAAGCCTGAGGCCTCATTAATTCAGGGGGCCTCAAAATTCAGCTCTCAAAACGATTTTTTTTCGTAACAAAAATAATAATAATTTAACGGTATTTCTTAAATTGCATTGACAAATGAATAACGACAGCTATGGCAGGTTTTTTAGGTGGCTACCCTAACAGCCATATTTCAAACCATATGCACTGAGCATTTCGCAGATTACGATTCATGGGTTCAGGAGCTTAGCTATATTAACTCATTATGGTCTGCACCAGGGATGAGCAACCTTTTTTAACAATGGGCCATTTACAAATTCAAAAATGTTGTGCGGCCGCACATTAGAAATTTATAATAATACAAAAATTGAATAAAGAACTTAAATTATCTCT
>JAGXCT010033127.1:0-13875 GCA_022495035.1 Philopotamus ludificatus | reverse complement strand
ATGAACTACGCTATAGAAAACCGCCCTATATAATAATATTTTGTTCAACGTTTAATTAAACAAAATCCGTTCAACAAATATTATATTTCTCCATCAACATATTTTGATGTAATTTTTTTAAAAGTGGATTATTCTAAGAATAAAAATAGATATTTATGATATCCTTCATAATTTGACCGATATTTTTGATTTTTTCACTAATCAATATGACGAGTAAATGACATCGCTCTCTCGATGTTTTGACGCAGACTGAGCTCTTGCAGCACGTGTCACCTGTACGTTTCACTCGCACTCGGTACAACGTACCAGATGCAACAGAAGCAAATATTGTATTTTTTCTCAATTTCAGATAAAATTGGACAATTATAATTTATATTATTTATTCTTTAGACTTGTAGGATTTATATTAAAAGTGTTATTAGAAAAAAAATCAAAAACTTGGGGTCCTCAATAGACCCCATCAGCGCGGCTAGGCTTAAATCTGATGATATTAACACCTCTAATAGGCTTACGAAGCCTAATTTTTTTTTATACGTAACGACTCGTCGTTATTTTGCTTTAGCTGAATATGCAACGATTTTTTTATATTTCTGTGATTGAATTGTTGCAATTGTTTGTGGTAAGTTTGTCAAATTATAAAATCAATTTTTGATTTTAATTCCGGCCAATCCGTTTCTGCGTCTAATCACAAGCTCAATTGAAACAACCGACTGTTAATTACATCGACTAATAAAACCCCCGGGACGAAATGCCGGCCATCTTAAATTTTACGGCATTTCGCACGAGTGCACCGTTGCCGTTTCCGCAGATAATGAGTAAATAAATTGTCAGAGGCAAGTGGGAGCCCCCAATAACGCCGCTGCGAATGCACTTCCCGCGACTAATAATACCCCGCCGCCGTATAAAACGTTCGGCCTTATCTTTTATTCTCGCACATTTATTTGCATAATACCGCCACTGCAAATAATGCATCATGCACGTTTATTACCGCCCCGGCTTGTTTATTATATACAAATTTTAGCCTTTGCACACATGCAAATTTTCATATCGCAAAACGTGTCCCGCCCCTGGATTACATATTAAAATTTCATTATTTTATATTAAAAATTTAAATAAAAAAATATATTTCAAAATATTTTCCACGGTTTATAAACTTCAGCGACTATTTTCATGCAATTGTATTCTTGAAAGATGATTGCCATCTACTCCAATAGGCATTCTGTCGCAAGGGTCTGTTTCTACTCTAAATTTTCCATAGCGAAACTTGTTGAAAATAAATAAAAATGGAAAATCCTGTACGAATATTTGAATATGAGAAAATGCTGAAAAAAGAACATTTCAATGCCGAGTTCGAAGAGACTTTTTGCAACAATTCGTAACAGCGGACAAAACTCGGTTCCACAATCACACACCAAAGTTAAAACAGTGGACAACAACTGTTGAAAGAACGCCCAAGGCTGCGAATATCTTTTCTAATACAAATTTTAATAAAAATTTAATTCGATTTAATAAATATTAGGTTTAACATGATTTATTATAAATATATTTTTATTTACAATAAAATCACTACTATTTTAGAATTATATATAAGATATTGCGGATCATATTAAAACTTCTCAACACAGTTAACCTGGTGTATAGTCATCTAAAATATATTAAAACTCGTCATTTTGTTAATAAGACAACCTTGTACACAATCACATATGAAATTGTTTCATCAGCTGATTCTAATGTTGCCAAAGACTTTTTTTATGTAAACTCGCAGATACTCTTAAAATAATTTGTATGTTTTGTCACATTTATTATAAATATCATAAATAGTAATTAACCAAAATATTATTTAAGTTGTATGAATTAGCATTATACATCCTAGATTATCTCTTATATGATAGGTATTATTAATTCCTTTCATCGTTATGAATGAAATAATCAATCACGTTTAACATATTCGTGTTCTTATATTTCTGTCACCACATAAATATTAAGGACTCCGGTTGAAATGCCGCGTTTTGGACAATGACCTGTTTGGTCACAGTTGTAAATCTTATTATCATCAAACTATTAAATAAACAAAACTACAAACTATCAAGCCATCAAACTATTAACACGTTCAGATTATTTTTCAGTAGAAATTTGTTTTTTTTCTTAGCTATATTTCAAATGAAGGGCTTTCAAGCAGACAAGAGTTATTTATCAAAAAAGCACCCCATCGGCTACTACAAAAAAATATTGCGCTTCTGGTTTAACAAAAATAAATCGGAATTTTGATTTAAAAAACAAGTCTCGAGAGAAAAAGGTTTAGGTCACATTTTAAGATGTGATGTCGAAGCAAACCCACCAAAATCAATTTAATTAATAGCAGTCAAACTAGGATACTCTTGATCAAGCGTGCAAGAACATCTGAAAAAACCGGAAAAATTTATAAACACCGGGTTTGGATACAGGAGACTTGGGCGACGAGAGCAGTGACTAAATATGAGAATTGGGTAATGCATTTGAAAAAAACAATGGCTCAAAAAAGGTCAGACACCGAAAACGACATCGAAGCAGGGTCTCACGAATCATAAGACCCTTTTGTCAGTGTAGTGGGATTGTAGAGGGATAATCCATTAAGAAGTGCTCCAATATGGCCAAACCATAGTCACTAAGATTTATTGCTGTCAACTTGAATGTCTAAACGAGGCAATAAAAACTAAATGGCCTTGAAATATTTTTTTTAACATGACAATGTGTAGTCGCATACAGCTTAAATTTCTCTCGAGAAATTGATTATTATTAGTTGGAAAAAAAATGGTAACTGATCAAGCGCCATCCGATTACCACCAATTTGGAATATGACAACATTTCTTGTGTGAAAAATATTACAATAACAACGACGAAATATTGAAACAATATTTTGCATCTAAACCTGCTACATTTGATTCAAGTGATTCTAAAACCTTTAGATCTGTATAATTTAATGGAAATAAATAGAGAATATGTTATACAACATTAAGTAATAAATATTTTTTTATTTGCTAAATTATATTATTTAATGTTGGATTCAATTACTACTCGGTCAAGTTCAAGGCTTCTCTTTCAGAGTCCAGTTTTTCAACAGTCACAGCCCAGGCCTTATTTGATATTATATTTAATTTGTAATTGCTGAAAAGATTCTTTAAAAACCTTCTAAAATAAAATACACATATTTTTTCACATGGAAAATTCTCATTAAACATATGATTCTCAGAAAAAAAATACATCAATGCCCGGCCTAATAGTTGTGTGCACTTTATTACCGCAATAGCATAGTCAATCGATCGAATCGAATTACATAGTGAACAAAGTCATTAACTTTGTAAGAACGTGGTTATACGTACATATAACGTCCGATGGGAACTTGCACCGTTTGCGGAGAATCACGTCAACCATTTGGAACAGATAAATGTTCCTAATATGTTTCCTAGACACGCAAACTTGCCCCTGGCCTCCGACTAATAGGTCCGAATACTTTCAAAATCGACAATGTAGATAACAGGCAATCGAGTACGCCATTAAAACTTTGCTGATAATTTTTTATATAATATTTTCCTATATAAAATATATATTTATTTATTTCGGATCACACACCGATACATTTCTCACGAATTGTATACTTGGCCAACTGTAAAAGGATTCCTTTATATGAGCGTCTGTGACGCCGACCGTGAATATACGTGTGTGCTAAGTCTTGAGTCTTAAGTCTTGAATTATTCATGCGCCCTCTGGTAGTAATAAAAATTATTGGATTCCAGAATCTACTTTGTACCTATCGGCTCTAACCATTCTTACGACTGTCTGCTGCGTCAAATGCATTAAAATTTAATAGATATTAACAAATATATAATAAAAAATTATACAATTCTACAACATTCATAGAAATAATAATTTTAATGTGAATTCGTAGTATTTACTATAAAAACGTTTATTTTAAATTTAAATGTATTTGTCTTCACTTTGACCTCGTATCGACTTTACATAATCCCTATAACTAACTGGCGAGACGTTTGAATGACGTTCGTACACCAGACATTCTAAAACTCTAATAATATAGAAATATTATAATTGAAATAATTATCTTTTGATTATATTTTGTCTACAAATATTTCAGGCTAAATAAATTGTATATAAATTATTCAAATGTGTTTAAATTGTATTTTATTCATCTAATTAAGTACGAACTTAACAAATCAATCAGAGGTGCCGATATCGTCTAATATGAATACACTTAGAGGGCTAAAGGAAAAAAACGATGACACGAATGCAGAGTTAGTTGTTGTACTAGAGCTGAGGAACTATATCACCGCCATGGACCGGAATGTAGTGCCAATTAGCAACTAATCATTTCTGATGTAAATTACCTTGCCAAAGTTTTATCTGAACGATTCTCCTCAATTTTTTACCGATTTGAGAGACTATTCGTAGCTTGTGTATTTTTTTTATAATTAATCCGGAGAAAAAACTTACCTTTTGTACCCTAGTTATTTGTTCTAACCCGATTCCCTGAAACATTTTTTTAACATGTATTTTTTTAATTTACAATGGCTTGCAATTAGCTAAGAGTGTGTAATAGAATTTTCTCACTTGTGATCACGATCTAGAACGAGATTTAAAATTCTAGATCAAACTGTAGATAGATAGATATAAAAAAAACTTCTAAAATGAAAACCACTAAAGTGGATAACAGATTTCTTAATAATAGAAATTTTAAAAACACAAGACAGTAATAACAAACAAATAGCGTCATTAGTTTAATTAGAACCCATTAGACTGCACATAGTACAACTTCTTAATTAAAATAGATATTGAGAAATAATATTTTGTATTGTTTGGATTTTTAATATTATCTTTTTTACACAATTTTCTATACAAAAATCTCGTTTTTTTAATTTGGTAATTAATCTTCAATTTTTCTATGAATTCTATATACACAGTTTGTGGTAAAACGTATCTTCCGTGTAAAAAAGAGTCTATGTATTATATTTATTTATTGATTTAAATATGTTGATTTATCAACACGGATATTTCGGTGCTTATCTCTTCCGTCGACGCAATTTTTCGTCTTTATTGGCAATTGTCAGGGAAAAATTCATCCACATCGATTTGTGTTTTTATTATATTTATTATTGTGCACTCTGCCGTCTTGAATATTTGGAATACAGGATATAGTAGGTTTACAAAGATTTGATAAATGTGGTAATTTATGTTAAATACATTGACCCAAATGGTTTTTTAGCAAACAACTTAAACCAAGCTTTTTATTTAATTTAAAAAAATAGAGACTTTAACTGAATCGGATATCAGAACTGGATCGGATATCAAACACTGTAGATGCTTCCTAATCATTTTCCCAAAGAATATCTCATTTAATAAATTTATAAAAAAATATAATATAATCTACCCATAGCTTTGGGACTATGATGGATCTAAAAATGGACAAAGTTAAACGGTTTAAACACAATATTTAACCGGCTTTTAAGTTAAACATGTTATGGGGGTCTTTTTGACAGCGTATCAGTCCACAACGCTGTCGGGGATGTTGAGGCGGAGTCTGCAGCTCGAACGTCAGCGATTATACTGGTCAGCTTGCCTGTTAATCGGTTAGTTCGATGGGGTTGGCCATAAGGAAGACGAGACGATAAATTCAGAGTCGTCATGGCGGCATCCGCATGTAGCGCAACAAAATGGCGACTACATCTTACGACGTAGCAAAATGTGAGCACGTCTTAACATTACGACCACCGGGGGCAGCGAAAGAGAGAGAGAGGGGAGATGGCCGCACGTAGAACGCCTTGGTAGTGGAGCTAATGATCATTTTGTTTGAGGGAATGATGTCACTTGATCCCGCTAGGGGCGCTAAATGTCACTCATTGTTACGAGACATATTAAAATTAAAGTGCAGGAAATCTTGCACTTTGTGGAATAACTGCAGTAGGTTTATTATAATTTCTTCGGCTGTAACTCGTTCTTCACCACATAAAGGATTCAACGATCTTCACTTTGTCAGACAAAGTTGTTGAGATCACTTTGCCAAATTTAAAACGTTTGATCTCATTTAAAAAAATACGTAATCTTGGTGCATTCTACTATGTTAACTAGATCAAGATAGCTGTATTATTTAGGTTATAGCAATTTTTACATATCTGAAGAATCTAAACCCAGTTTATTTATTTTAACCAGCTCTCAAACATAGACATATATATAGAAACAATAACAAATACATTTAATGTATTTCTAGAATCGCATCTTTAAGGCATTTAATCAATGTTTGTATATAATCGCGATGGTTCAAGTTTTCCTTTGTAAAATAAGATCTATTTACGAATCCTCTCGTTGCCATTACCATCAGGTTTATTGTATATAGACATGATTTTTCCCAAGATTAACTTCTCAATGATGTACAAATAGCCTTGAAAGTTACTAAAATCATCCGCCTTGCCGAAACAAACATATTTAGGTTTAAATTTCGTTTCGTCGTTACGATTCATTTCAGATCGTCAGTTAAAATAAAACGAATAAATTTTTCGCATCAATTCGAATGTTGGCTGCGCCCTTACGGTTCGCAGAGCAAGTGCGGTTTGCGGCCAGTGGCAAGGTCCAACTCTTGGCACTGCCAAAATATAGCCGTCGCATTATTGTGCGGTCGTAAACATTAAAAAGTTTGTCTTTTTAACTGGTCATTTGGTATGCCAATGGGGTTACAGGTCAGGCCGTTATTGTCGAGCTTTGTGAACTCATAACCGTTCGTGTTTGCGCTATTGTTATGGAAAGTTGACCGAAATTGGGTAATTGCACATTTGCGGGCGGCCACATTCTGCCGAAACATGTGTCAAAGAAATCCATCCGCGTCATTGTGCCAGAATGCAATGGTATGCGTAAAATAACAGCGAGGGTGCAGATTTTATTTCGTGGTTTTGCGAATTATTCCGAAAATTATTTTAATACTGTGAGACTTTTTTCTTGTAAAAAAGCTCACTTACATTCAAGACATATCCGATGTCAAATTTACGGCGACATTATTAGCAGACGGCGGCGGCAAGGTAGGTATCAGAGGAGCTATCAAGACCAACAAAGCCGAGGAACAACAATGAGGAGCGAGTGCAAATTGCCCCGCTCTTGATTCAGAAGGGCCGGAAATAAAAATGGCAAAGGACAAAGCTCAAAGGCGATGCAAAGTTGTCTCATCCCCAATGAACTTGGCCCCACCCCACACGTCCCCCTCTCACCCGCCGCGACATCTCTTCCGATGGCACCCTCTTATTTATTTTTCCACATTTGAAAGCCTGTTATTTCCGAAACGCGAAACACAGGGCACGGCAGCGGGGACTTCCCCGGTAATCCCTACTTCTGTCCCATTTGCTCGGGCACACTCCATCGAATGTATGGCGTATTTATTAAACTGTCGTTTTTCAATTGCTCAAGCAATCTATCTACGCCATCTCTTATGAAGATGTCTTTGGCGAGATACATTATTCATTGTTGACTAAAAATTTTAACAGGAAATAGCTACCTTCACCTGAAAATACGCTCTACGTCGTTTATTAACAAATAATTATTTAAATAAAAATACATTCTCTGTAGAATATACGGAGTTTAACATAGATCCAGAGATTCGCCCCCGCCCCCACTATTACTATGAAATAAGGGACGAAACCCTTGCCCAAGGCACGTCCTACAACACCCTCGCCCTAACTGCGACATTCGGTGAGATGGCGAATCTACAAAGGACCTTGCTTACGTGATGTTAAGGAAATTTCCTTGCAATTTTTCACTTTTCCACGCCTAGTTATTTGATACATGGGCTTGGATAAACAAACTGACGGAACTAAACTTGTTTTTCATTTAACATTTACTTTCCAAAGTTATTTCAGGAATATACGTGAAGTAAAGCAGAAAATCAAAATAAAACTTATTTATTTTATTTACAGTACAGCCTTTATTGAAAGTTTTTTTATAATCCCGGCCAAATAACTATAACATCTTCCTACATGTTTAAAAATAGTGTTTCTATTTTGTATATCCAAAAGTATATAGGGGGTTTTATTGCCAAGTTAACTTTTCCGGAAAATTAGTTATTTAGATTTTGAAATGATTAGATTATGGAGTAATTAAATATAAAAAAAATATAATAAAATATTTTCGGTTGAGCCGGAAAAATTATCAATTTCCGTAATGAATGCACATTCTTTGTAAAATTTGATCATAGCGAAGCGGAAAATAATCAACAGCCAAAGGCCAGAGGGCTAATACTTTTTGATCTGTGCCAAAAAATCCGCTAATACCCTTGATGTTCCAGGACACAAAGGGTATGAGTTAATTTTCCAGGTGTTGGGCAACAGAGCCAAGGGAATAATTTGTTTTTAAGCATCATTTTATAAATAGCCATGCAGAATTAGGTTTATGCGAGCCTGCCTCCCACCCCATGGCGCCCCCTAACCCCTTGGTACTTGTTAGGGTAAACAGACGCCGCACTCGGAAGGGGTCTTCCTGTGAACAAACACACAAACTGTCAAATGCAAATAGAGCTGATATTTTTCACCGTTTCGTCCTCGGAGTCGGAAGTGCCAATGTTTCAAAGGATTCACTCCCCTCGGTACTCGAAAAAGGGATATACTTTTGTTATGTTTTTTTTTTATTTTGTTAAAAGCCAAATTACTATCGGAAAACCGAACATTCAATAATTATAATACAAAACTTTGTATATAATTCCGTTATTTTTAAATAATATTAATAATTAAATCAATTAGCATCAGGGTTTACAAATTGAAAGATACATAAGCTGCAAAATGATGAATTACTTAATTCAATATTTCATCGATATTTCAAATTCCTTTGTAGAAAGCTCTGAGAGGAACATAATATAAAAAGTTATAAAATAAAAATCTAATTTATGGATACACGTAATTTTAATCTGGGAGTAGATGCAAAAATTCAATTTTTGATTCAGACTTCAGATTTGTTTAAGCGGAAACATTACAATTGATAGAATCAATCGTATCTTTAAGTTTCTGGATGGGCTGAATATGAAGCAGAATTTTTATTACGTTAAGAAAGGGTTTTTTAGTTTTTTTATATATTTTTCCCCTTTTTATTTACATAAACCCTAATGCTTTTTGCAAACTCTGTCTATTCCTCTGAATTTTCCTGAAATATTAGTTCTTAACCCATCCGTTACGCGGTTTAAAACATCTGCATCATCTGAAAGGGGTATCTCAGATACCATAAGTATTCCGAGTCAAGATATTGATGAATTCTTTATTATTATCTTGACATTTTTTTAAAAAATAGACAATTATAAATATAAGAACAGTTATTTATAATATGCTTTATAATTTTATCTAATCCGGGAATGCATACAATAAAGTATAATGATCATTTAAAATACTCATTTATTAGACTTTTTTAGACAAATACAAAGAGTTCCGTTTGGATCGTTGGACTATCCTAAGAATTACAAATATTGGCTTCCAGTCTTTCGAGCTTTTTGCTTCTAAAAAGGTCGGGGTTTCTCTTCAAATCAGCGTTGTTCAACAATGATCCAACGTAACACATCAGAAATATAACTACTTCGGAATTTCTCCAAATATTTCGATCTTAATCAGGTTCGTGGCAATAAAAAAGGAGAATATTATAAAAAGACTGCTTGTGGTCATATCTAGGATCTACATTAAATTTTAATGTCACAGTGCCGACGAATCCCTAAAAAAAATTGAAACCACGTCTGGATTGGTAAGGCGATGAAGAAGTAAAAGGGCTTCTCCCAGAAAATACAGACAAAATCAGAATGAAAGACACTTGAATAATTATTTGATTGCAATATACTACATATAATGTTATAAAAGTATCTGGTATGTTAGATTGAGGCTCTAAATAAGTATCAATTAGTACAAAGAAATCGTTAATGTGAACATGAATAAACGAATTCTTGGGATTTCTATGGGATTTGGATAAATAATTGATTTTATATCCTAGGCTATTCACAATAATTATATGGTAATTTGAATACGAAGCGCTATTCAATGAGATAATTCTTTTCATGTATTAAGTACGTTTTAATATTAACTTCATATAAAAAAAAACATAATACACCTTTCAGACCCCTCACATAATGTTCAACTATTTTTATACATTTGCATGTTTCCTTTTTTTTACATTACCACACGTGGAAGTCAGTTACTCCCCGGATAATGTTGCATAATTATTCGACCGACCTGTGGACAAACACGTTTTAAAACAAAACCAATTCCATATCTTCGGCATAGTGGACCTCCATTAAAACCCAACACAATCGCTCATATTTCAATTACGACCTTTTAATACATTTTTTTATCGCCGTGTGTGGGAATTTTTAAAAAAAAAATGTCGTGAGGCAATTACGTGTACAAACAGATGTTATCGTTGTAAAGGGGTTTTAAATTTATGTATCAACGGCAGCTACATGCGCGTTTCCTGCACAATATATTTAATTTTTATTTTTAATTAAAAAAAAACGGAAGTTCGGCTATATATAATATCGACTATTATATACCAAATCAATTCAAATCCACGTGAATACTTAGATTTAATAAAACTAAGCAATTTATTAGGAAACATATATTAAAATATATTTAATTCGGATAATAATATATTATTTTTTATTATACAATTTATTGTGATCAATGTTTTATTATTTAATCGCTGAAACATGAAATACAATTGGTTTTGATTATTTTATTTACCTATTTCATAGCTCTATAATTGTATTGTAAGTATCATATAGTTCAAAATCATTAATAAAATATGCTACATAAATTATAAAAAACACTCATTTGCTAGAAAGGTTTTGCATATCGATCGTATAAGTTTTAGTAATGGTTGTACATGCATACTTAATATTTTTAATAGAAGTAATATAAATATATTCATTACTAGTAAAACATGAGCATATTAGTAATATTTAGTAAATTAAATGTATATATTAGGTTGTCCCGTCTAAAAGGGCGTATTTCGTAGGATAATTTTTGACCATAAGTTGTTTTCTAGTCTTTGGTTTTATGAGACATATTTTGAGTTATATTTATTAATTGTCATAAGTCCAATATTTTTTTAACGTGACTTAAGATGGACATTTTATACATGATTGCATATTGTAGCAATGCTGCGAAAAATAATGCAATGACTGCAACTAAAAAAGTTTGTGACACATATTGAGAATGTTTAAGTTTTTAGCAAAGCCAAAGGAGATTTAGACAATTTAAAAGTGGGGGTAAAGAAATGCCCAAGGTGGGCGATGTCGTATTTCGTGAATGCTGATAAGTTTAGATACTTAAAATCTAGTGTAGAATAATACCTGAAAAAAATCGGCAAAATTCTGAAGCAAGGCTTATGGATACTTCTTGATATAACGAACGAGGAAATGAAAAAATAATCGAAAATGAGACAAAAACATTGTTTTTAGATTATTTGGTGACTGGAGACGAAAAGTGAGTACTGTATACGAACCAACGACATAAACGATATTGACTTTCAAAGGAGAGGGTAGCAAAACCAACCCCTCTGCCAGATTTATTCAGTGAAAAAAGTGCCTTTGAGTATATGATGAGATACAAAAGGCATAATTTATCACAAATTCTTTTTTGCGGTAAAATAATTAAGTGAAGTATACTGTGCCCATCTAAAAAAAATGTATGCAGCAATAATATGAAATAGTTCTGGTGTTTCAGATCGAAAATCAATTTTATTGCAAAACGACAACTTATAAATCGAAGATGTTAATCGAAAATAAGGAATACTATTCTTCAATCTCCATATAGTCGTAATTAAGCTTCTTTAGATTATTATTTGTTTTGATTTGTGTAACATTATTTAGCAGAAAAAAATCGAACTTTGGAATTATTTTAGTATTAATTTTCTTCTAATCTTAGTAAATTTTATTTCTATGACATAATAAATATAAGTGAAAGAAGATTGTCTTTATCGAGGAAGAATACATCATAGCAATTGATAATTAGGGATAAATAACTCTTTCTTGGAGTACTCGAATTATTTTAATGAGTTAAGTAATAAACTTTAAGGAAAAACAATTGTAATAGTGAGACTATAAAAAAGGGCTTGACACTCATATGACCAATCGCGGATATGACGCTGTTCAATTCTGCAATGAACGCAATTGTCGCTGTTCGCAATTTACAGATGAAAGTGATCGTTGCTAAGTAGTCGTGATTCAAATATGAAAAAAAAATATATAGATTTAGATAGCATATAGATAAATAGTTAAGTGTGATGATTATTAATCAGTTCAACAGCTACATAAGCTCCTCGTTCGATAAATTCATAAATGTTAATTTTATTTCCATTTTTTTCAAAACATATCTTTTGTTACCAATTCACAATGTCAATAAAGAATCAAGGATTCGATGTACAAAAATGTGAGCCATATGCCTGCGTCCAGAATAGACCGCACTGAAATTCAGCACGTATTGTCGGACGAAGTTCCAATTTCGATGCATTGTGATGAAAATAAAAACGAATGTAGCCGAAATGAAAGCTTCATTATTTCAGGTTCCCACTCGGACAGTGTCGAAGTCTCGACAGCTCGAGAACAGGGAGCGGCGGGTGATGGGATGAGAGGGACTTCCCGCAGCATCCCTCTCTCCCCCGCGGGCCCACACGCCATTATAGATAATCGAGGCGATGCATCACCCAACAATAGAAAATCCCACTACAATATGTCGTAAAAATAATGGCGCTCACCTATCACGGGACTAAACCGCCGGCCTCGGTGACGTCACCGCTACATCACAGAATCTCCCATTTTTTTATCTTCCAATTAGTAATAGGGGATGCATTTTTACAGGATTTACCTTATGGTGATTTATTGTAGAATATTTAGCTAGCCAAAATTGTTATTAAACGTTTACCATTAGTCTATTTTTTATTGCTCTTAAAATTCCAGCTTAATAAATTGCTTAAAGGCTCGACCCTATTCCAGATTTTATTGAGATTACTCCAGAAATCTGAATTTAGATTATTAGATATAATGTACTCAAAATAAATAAATAAATAATGTATTCGTTCGTAACTTAGTATTACTTTATGAAATCACTAATGAAGCCACCTCAAGGAAAAGCTCTATCTTGTTACGAATTCTCCATTATTCGCCATGTTTGCGAGAGATAAACTTATACTTCAACTTCTTTACAAGGGACGTCAATTTTATGGTAAAATTATTCACTTTGGATACATTTCTCACGGACCGTAGTATCGTATTGTAGAAGTCAAATAGGAAGAATTTAGATCATTTGCAACTGATTCCATTTAAAAAGTTTAAATTCGACTAAAAAAATTTTTACCTCCTAATATATGCTCTAGCAATCTAAAAAAGTGGTAATCCGACGGGGCGAGATCTGGTGAATAGGGTGGATGAGTTAAAGGTTCCAATCCAAGCTTCCTTTCTCGTGTTATCTTGAAGGATCCTTTTTTTGTTAATGACCAAAACAGATCGTTTTTTTTGAGCTCTTGTTTCTTTTGCTCGAGTTGTTCACAATACACTGTCGCTGCAACAGTCTTTCCAGATTCAAGCAATTCATACTGTACTCATATTCCAGAAAAGTTCCACCACACAAACAAGGACCTTCTTTATTGTTAGTGATGGTTGAGGGGTCGGTACAGGTGCTTCCCCAGAAGAAAGCCATTGTTTTTTTTCGTACAGGATTATTGTATACCACCCACTTCTCATCTCCAGTTACAATTCGCCACAAAAACAAATCGGCTTCATACCGAGACAAAAGAGACGCACAGATGGTACGCCGGCGATCGAGCGCCATCTCCATCAATTCACGAGGAACCCAAATTCCTTGTGTGTACAATTTTCCTATG
>JAGXCT010033126.1:0-25071 GCA_022495035.1 Philopotamus ludificatus | reverse complement strand
TAAAAAAATTAATTTGAATTTTATTGAAAATATACGATAGGACTTTTTACTACCCCTAATATATAAGTAATGTCTTCAATATAAGGAATTATAATTTTATTATGGATTTTGATAAATATTGGTGTCTATATGGGCACATTTATGTTTGAGTTTAGGTTGACTGCTCAATTCGTGATGTTCTGTATTGTTATTGGACCCTAATGAATCTTTTTTTTCATATATGTTACATTAGACAATGTATATTTCATATCACCTGTTAACCGAGCGGGATGTATAAAAACCTCTTCAAAATAAATGTGTTGTGCGGAACATTAGTGCATCAATTCGAAATTGTAAGTTGCCTGTTGCAAGTTATGTATTTGCGAGCGGGGACCGTCCGGTTAACAGGTCAATATTTGTGTGTTTTTGTTTATGAGGTGACAAACGAAATGAAGAAATATCAATGACTCATCTATTGTTCATGTTATATTCTGATATTAACAATCTACAATACTATAATTCCATTACTTCAAATTTATAATATTTGTAGGTTTTATTTAACATACAAGTTATATCATTGTTGAGTCGCTATTTAAAAAAAAATTAAACCTACTTATTATGTTGCTCTTACTTAAAATAAATAAATTTATATGTGACTTTTTTGGCTAATATTGTGTATTCAAATGTTTTGAAACTAACATGATTTTTAGTTTTTACAATATGTTTCATTTCATATCTTTAGATCTTTACTTTGTTGGAAAAATGTGTTAGTATTGTTAATTTATATGTTGCAATCCTTGTTTTGTTATTCAACTTTTTATGTTTTGCAATGATAAATATATGCAAGAGTGTATTATATTGTTGGCACACAAGAAACAATGTCCCGAAAACATACAAAAAAATAATTGTGCATAATTGTATGCATAAAATCATTTTATGATCTAGCATAAAACTATAATAGTATATAAGCTAAAGTTGATCTTATAATTATAATTGCTTTTTCATTATTTTATAGATATTCCTGACATTCCAGAAGATATTAAGCACCTTCGTGCATTACAAGTGGCAGATTTCAGCAGTAATCCAATTCCTCGGTTACCACCAGGATTCAGCCAATTGCGTTCTCTCACTGTTTTAGGTCTCAATGATATGTCTCTTACAAGTTTGCCTAATGATTTTGGATGGTAAGAAAGCACCTAACCATGTATGATACTATATATATTAAACCTAATGTCTGCAAAACTATTTTATATAATTTACCCATTTTTTTATTTGTCTGTGGCTCAGGTGTACAATAAGTCAAGTTACTACTATAATTATAAAAGAATATCCTCTTAAATACTCTTTATTTCTACTACGTAGCTTTTTACAATTTATTATATAACAATCAATTTATACTATAATCACATAGCACTATTAGCATTTAGCACCCAGATAGGATTAAGATTAAAAATATTCCTAGTTTATTTTTTTTTTTATAATCAGTGGTTAAAATATTCAGGGGTTCTGCAAAAGATTGAAAATTAAAAAAGTATATTTCGTTCATATTTTATTTAAAATATAAAAAACAAGGTAAGGTACATTTATATTAAATAATAATAATAAAACAAGTGATACGTGGCTTAAAGAAGCTCCGCTGTGACCCAGTATGGACGGCGTGGCCATGCACCGAGTCGCAGCGCAGCACTACACTTAGCAACGAGAGCCCCCCACCTCACTTCTGCCCTGGGGTCTATTTTGTATGAAAATGGACCCCAAACATTTCAAGTCAAGTTGTTTTAAAAATGGATTTTTCTAAAGATAAAAGTAGATATTCATGATATGCTTCATATCGGTTGGTATATCGGATTTTTTTACTAATCAATATGACATGACGGGTAAGCGACTTGCGAACTCGATGATGTTCCCCCGAGACTGAGGCACGCTCTCAACTCATCGCATGTGGTTTCACCATTTGCACAGCACAATATTTTTTCTCGCTCGCACTTGCATCCGGTACGGAGCAATAAAAAACATTACACCCGTGCTAATGGAAAGTATTTAATTTTTTTTTCGCAATTGCCGACAATAGAGGTCAATGATTATTTATATTTATTCTTTAGACCTTTTTAGACCTAATTTAGATCTTTTTAAACAAAAAGTTTGGGACATGTAGGATTTATATTAAAAAAGTTATTTGAGAAAAGCAAAAGCTTGGGGTCCTAAATAGACACAGCTAGGTTAATATAAATAAATGTTTCCTCAATTTAATTGTGGGTGCTGTAACTGCAGTTTATATGGACGAGCCATCACTGTTTATAATTCAAATAATGGTTTTTTAATTATTAAAAAAAAATCCACAAAATGATTAGGTTATAAGTGTTTTTAATTATTTTTCAGTTTGGTATCTTTACAATCGCTTGAGTTAAGGGAGAATCTAATAAAGTCTCTTCCAGAATCATTGGCAAATTTGACTAAACTTGAAAGATTAGACTTAGGAGATAATGAAATTGAAGAACTTGTAAGTTGTTTGATTATATATCATTTATTTTTTAATTAAGTATTTTTGTTGGTGTATTTATATTTACTTATATTAGACAAAGGCAAAAGAAATCACATTTTTTTTATTAAGACCAAAAGTTTATTTAATATACAAAACCTATAATTTTTACCATTATTCTTCAAAAATTAGTGGACTCTCATAGAAGGTTTTCTAAATATTCATGCAGACCATAAAGAGTTATAATACGACTACAAAGTGATTTTTGCCAATCTGACCAGGTTTTGTTAATTCATAGAGAATTATTTCCAAAACATCCTACTAAATTCATCAAATTAATATTACATTTTTATATTTATATTCATTATTTATTAGTCTATTGATGGTTCTCCCATGTACATCTTTGTTCATTCTGTACAAAGATGCCGCTTTCTACTAATTTGCAGCTTGTATTTAGCACATTGCATTTTACTGCACATTCGAGATTCGGTCGTACACGATACTAGGTATTAGCCCTTGCAGGTATAAAACTTTCCAAATGTATTCCATCTTTCCTGCGTGTAATAATAAACACGACTCTGGATCACTAAAAAGTATTACTTAACATTAAAGAAAATATAATTTTCTTAACTGTAATTAATTATTCTAATGAATATTTTTAGCCCAGTCACATTGGATCATTACCAGCACTTCAAGAACTTTGGTTAGATCACAATCAATTACAGACACTTCCATCGGAATTAGGAAATCTTTCATTGCTTGTATGTTTGGATGTATCAGAAAATAGGTATGGTTCATTATTTAAATAAATCCTAAAAAATCTAATTACTGTACAAAATTTAATATCAAATTGTATGCTCTATTCACATATGCTGTGACTAAGTAATCACATAATAAATACTTGATTATTTGCTAAAAAAATCAGGCACTATAACTGCATTATGTTATATTTGTTAAGTCACAGAAACAAACAAATCAATTTTATATACAGTGCTGGCCACATACATGTTATCACATCAATAACGGGGAACATGGATTACGCGTTCCGAGTGTGTGCACTTGACGGGCGTGCAGATTAATCGTCAGTCGATACTACACGTTTTGTACAGCTGTAATTGTTACAATTTTTTTTTATCAGTTGTGTAGTCGGTAACAACAAAAATAAATATATGTTTTATGGTCACAAGGCGATTTTTGGCAAGCTGCAAGGGAAAATGAAACCACACATTAAAAATATTTTATGGCTCTTTCACAAGAAATGTTTTTGGATCTATACAAACTGTTTTAATTCTTAATTTAATGCCTGCCTAGTCACCCAATCACTAATAGCTAAGAATATTTTTAACACACAAACCCGCAATACTTAACGTTTAACATTTATTATGTTGATGTAGTTCAATTTCGGTTCAATATTATAAATAATCGAAAAATTATAAGGGTTTTTTACGAGATTTTAGAAATCCTTACTGTAATTCCCCAAATATTTCATTTTGATTTTTTTTTTCTGCCAGTTTATGACATAGTTTCAAAACTCGTTACTTTTCCACTACATCCTTTGTTCTCAGGAATAAATTTTAACACTTTCGTGGCCGGTGTATCATATGTGTATCATTTGCGGGCCCAAACGTTGGCGGTCGGTGATGCGTATATGCATCATGATCGCGCCAACCGTTTATGGCCGGTGAAATAGTGTGAATCAATTATTTTCTATTAATCTGAATCTCAACGCGACTCATTGAAATATAATAGATTATATTTCAATATCACGAATAAAAAAATGCCAATGCGACCTAGTAATTTGGTCCGGCCACGAAAGTGTTAAAAGAAAAATTAAGTTAAAGTTAAAAAAATTTCCTATCATCACATTTATTTGGTGAGAACTCTGTGCTTTTATTTATATTGAATTTCGATAAAATATTTTCTATTTATGTTCAGATTGGAAAAATTGCCAGAAGAAATTAGTGGTTTGGAAGCATTAACGGATCTTCATTTATCGCAAAACCTCTTAGAGAGTCTTCCTGATGGTTTATGTAATTTATCAAACCTCACTATTTTAAAATTGGACCAAAACAGACTGCTTATATTAAATGAAAATATTGGAATGTAAGTATTTTCATTTTTGGTTTATTAAACCCTTATTTTTTATTCTTTTGATAATCTACTCATTAAATAATTTATATTTTAGGTGTGAAAATATGCAGGAGTTAATACTTACAGAAAATCTATTGACAGAATTACCTCCCAGTATTGGAAAAATGAGTAAATTAAGTAATTTAAATGTAGATAGAAACTCTTTGAGTGAAATTCCCGCAGAAGTGGGAAATTTATCTTCATTGGGTGTTCTTAGTTTAAGAGACAATAAATTGATTGCATTACCAAAAGATCTAGGAAATTGCTCTTCATTACATGTCCTCGATGTAAGCGGAAACAGGTATATATTTATTTCCACATTTTTTAAATTTAATTTTCTTAGTACAGTAATCCCCCCGATAACGCTAAGTTTAGACCGCGTTATAAGAACAATGTGTTATCGGGATAATGAAGCACATGCCTAATTTAGGGATACGGGTATTTCGCAATAAAAAACAAATCTGTCAAAACTAAGAACAAAGTAAGAAGAATTTGTGAATCTTAGCGTTTACCCTCTAATAATGCGCTCGCGTTATTAGAGGGAACTGCCACAATTTTTTTTGAAATTCACGTTATCGGAAGACGCATTATTGGGGGGATTTACATAAATAGAGAAAGAAATCTCTTTAAAACACCGATCACCCAACTCACAGCTCTGATAATCTGCATTGACTCTTATATATGAAACACCATTATTCATCTGCATTCATCCCGTTGGCAACACTGATACTTGAAATTATTATTGAAATAATTTGCAATGCACTTTTTTGTAAAGAGATTTGCTCATATTATATCCTAAAATAATAAGAATCCTTTCTGGCATGTACCATTAATAATGGTTATGAAATAATTTTATTATACTTTTTCATTTAAAATATGAGACATTTAGAGGTGATTTTTTTTTGTTTTTTTTTATCAGTTCCTTTAAAAATGTAAAAAAATGGTTCCAAAGTGTTCCGCCAAAATTTTCGAATTTGCCAAGTGTTCCGTCGCTGAAAAAGTTTGGGAAACCCTGATGTATAGGTTCGTCGCGTTTGGTGTGTAATTTGCTACAGATTATTACTGTTTAAAAAATATATATATATATATGTACATCAGTGGCGTACGGTGGACTTCATGTTGGGTGTACTGAATGTGGAAAAAAAATACAGTTTTTTTTTAATGAATTTTATTATTATTTATACAATAATTCTATTCTTCGTTTTTGCGACATAAATTTTTCATTAATGATAACTAATTTGATAATTTCAGGTTGGAATATCTGCCCTATTCACTTGTAAATTTAAATCTTAAAGCTGTGTGGTTATCTGAAAATCAAGCTCAGCCATTATTTACATTTCAAACTGATCGTGATTTAGAAACTGGTGAAAATGTACTTACCTGTTTCCTGTTACCTCAGATGGAGTATTCTAAACAACCAGGTATGTTAGAAAGATCTCTTCAATCTGAAATAAATATTACAATTAGAATGTATTTCTGTTAATTTTATCAGATAATCGATTCATTGCCTATTGACATTTTTTTTAAGATGCAAGAAGATCTGGTGTATCAAATGATACTGTGGATTCTGACTCTGAAGACTGGGAAGAGAGAGAAGCATCAAGGCAACATTCGGTGAAGTTTACTGATGACATGCCTGAAGGCAAAGAGGTTAGATAGTCTGCTTATTTCTGGTGGAAGATTTTAATAAATAACTATGGGGATTTGGTATAACTTTTTATAATAATATCCAATAAAAAAATTCGCCGATAGATATCACACCCCTTGGGCCATGAAGACAATTTTAATATCAAATATCTATTATTAATTTACAATTATTTTATGTTCACCATTAAATTGAGGGATAAAATCAAATTTGGGCTGTTGATTATTGAATTAACTTGTCGGGAAAATGAATAGCTCTCAGCTAGAATTGGTTAGCTAGCTAATGTAATAAATTCAAATAATTAATTATTTCGTATTTAATTCCGAATAAAATTATATTGTTGCTTTTTAATTAATTTAAATCAAGATTACGATTTAAATTAATTCTTGAATTTTAATGTTTTTATGTTTAGTGATTGCCCATATTATACTTTTATTAGATATTGTATTTCCCCAATCTTACTATAATGATATTTCAAGGTAATTTCGCGCACAGAGAGTAATGGAACTCTTTCAGATGATGCGGATGGTGAAAAACTTTCATCATCACTAGAAATAAGTGGCCCACTTTCAGTTGTAAGAAAATTGTTTGCTCCGTACCAACCAAAAGTTTCCATACAACGCCATCCCTCTGTAACTAATATATCTGAGGTATATGGGAGTAACCTGAATTGTTTAACTATTAATAGTGGTGACATGTATTATTAGCATGCAGTACAATCGCATATGGCACTATTTCACATATATCTACAGTACAATTTGGATTTAAATTATTATAACATATTTTTACGTTAACGTTAACGTTTTAATGGATTTTAATTTTATTTTGTTAAAATTTATTTGATATGTGATTTTTTTCATATGCGATGATGTCTGGGGTCGAGTATTAAATAAAGTTAAAAGTAATGTCGTATTTAAATTAATAAAACCCACTACAATTGTACTAATTATAGAGTTTATCTTGTAACATTTGACCTTTATTAATCCGTTTTAACTTTTTGTAGTGTTTGTGGCACATTATTTTGTTTGAATGAGACTCAATCTTTGTTTTTTCGGTGTAACTTAATCTTTTCAGTCGTTGACAATAATCTTGACAGTAAACTTTATTGGGTTCCGAGAGTTCATAGTGTATTGGTCCCTCCATATGCTCAACATCACCTAGCGCATATTGCGGGCTTCTGTGTAAATTTTGACACTTGACCTTTTCACCTCCGGTCCTTTTTCATAAACATTGCCCGCTCACACTTATATAATAGATCATGACAATAACCGAACCGAGTGATATACAGCTCCTGCCACGAAACCGCGCAACGGAACACTGCAATGTTTACGAAAGCACGCCTCGCACGGCATCTGACTTGAAAGGGTTTATTTTCTCTCTGTTAACATTAACACTTAATCGGCTACACGTATTCACTCACCACATGGCTAAACGCCGGTAGAAATACACATTTCTCAAATAAAAAATGGTAAATTAAAAACGCTATAACTTAGAGACTAATTATTTTTTTACATAAAAAAAACTAGATGCTTATGTTCTGCTAAGCTACTAATCTCATCTAGTATCTATCACATACATCATAAAATTAAAAAGATTTAGATCTATAATAAAAATGACCCATCTTGAAGGTAATTACAATGGAATTATATTTGTCAAGTTAACCACCGCTATTGAGCACAGATACTACTCGGATGAGTGACCATTCCGAAGAATTTTGAGTGACGCTGGTCAACAGAGGGATCGGGTGGAGGCTGATGACCTTCATTTCACAAAAAATGAATTGTCAAAAATATAAACTGGAAAGCACGTAGCAGCGCTTTTCAGTGTAAAAAAGTTCTGCAGTGCAGAAGGCAACGGGAAATCACTGCACTATATATTCCCATGAAAACCATGTCTATGGTCCTCCATAAAGGGAATCATGCACATGGTTACGTTTCTCAGAAATGAGGGAAAGTGGATCAATAGTTTATATAAAAAAATAATAGTAATAATAATGATATTAAATTGCTTCACGATTTAAAAAAAAATATATAAAATTGAAATAAGCTGGGCACCACTGCATGGTTTTAGCTGCACTGATTTCTCTTATTCATTTTGGTCATTTAATGATAAACTTTTGAGTCTCATTGTCACATTTATATGGATCTTTAATTATATGAATAAAGTTACCCATTTAAAACGTCTAGAGACGTGATTTGATGCAGTTGAACGATGTAAATAAAGTAAACACTGTAAAAAATAAATGCACTTTCTCAAATCCATGACATTCGGTGGTTTTACTGTTTTATAATATACCGTTTTTCTAAAAGAATCTGTAATAATTAAATGTATAATTAATAACCACTACTTTTTCATGACAATGGGTTCCACTGGACACTTGATAAAAACAAACTATAATGTGAAATATAATTGGGTTGAAATATGGTGCATTAAATACGACATTACCTTTCCCTATTACTAAATGTAGTGTAGGTTGTAATTTCAATGTATTTGTGCATTTATTTTATTTTAACAATTCCAATATGAAAATTTTTATAATTAATCACTTCACATACATAGTATTATATAGTGTTACTCTGAATTGTAACACTACACATCTGGCTTCTAAATATGTATACAATCAGAGAACTCCTTCATCAAAGTCCTTCTAAGTTAATACACTTTATGTACACGGCCAGACATATTAAATTTTGTTAGCTTTCTTGACTTGATTTATTCCTATTTTTTGTTTTTAATTATATCTTCAATAACTGTACAGTAGACCCGTTTATATTGAATTTATACTCAATACTCAAGCAATGAAAAAAATATTTTGATCATATTGTCGACTTACAAATTCATTATTTAAATTTTGTCAAGGACACAAATACTAGAACTTTATATCAATATATTTTATTTAAGTGGCATATTAACCCTGAGGCGGGTCTTTACCACCTGGAGGCACCTCCGTCGCAACCATGATGTCATGACTGTGACGGACGTTCTCCAGGTTATCTTGGCTCTTCGACACACAGTCAGGCCCAGCCAAAGCCCTGGAACCCAGCTGTCGCTGTGGATTGTAATAATAATAATCAGCTTCCAGGTTAGAGCCAATTCATATTTAATTCCACGGGTCTGATTGCCGCATGTAAGCACCTGCTATCAATACTGCCACTGCAGCCTCGAGCGGCCTGGCTCCTCATAGCTCCGTAGAGTCCACGAAACTATGATTGTGCCCAGCCGCCATCGCCGCCACGTCTGATTCCGACACGCAACAACACTCAACTTACACTTACAATAGAAAATTGAAAAAATGAATGCAAAGACATGTGATCGAAATTACACCAACTTACGATATTCAATATCAATTACTGTATTATTAAAATAAAGTTAAGTTGATATTTGGTCAGTGGTTTATTTAATTTTATAATTACACATGAAAATGGAGTACGCAATGTATTCTGACTTAATATAGAATATTATTTTTTTATTTTAACATTATGTGAAGTGGTTAAAATGCAATATTCAGGTAAATGTTTTTTTTGAGATGTAAAGTTTTTGTATAAGTACTTGAAAAACAATTTAAAATGTTTGAAAATAAGTTGAAATATTGGTAATTGACATGTATTAAAAAGTACTCGTATTTGAACTTTAACAAATTTAAAACTTTATTTGTTTGCTTTGTGTAGATATCATTAATGATAATGCAATATATAATCTAAACATTTATTATGACAAGGTTATAGACAGTTTAGCTTGAAAAAGAAGAAAGAAGTATTGCCTGATCATACCATGATTAATGAGTTTAATTCGGGTATTGGAATACGAATGTTGAATGTTTTTAGCAAATTTAATGCAAGAGACATTTTTGCATTAATAAATTTCTTATACACACTTTTTTACTTTGAATATAACCGATTGGTACTTTTCAATGTTCGTATAAGTATCCGGGTGCACCCAAACTATGTCCAAATTACAGTTTATGTATAAAAAATTAATTTAGTTGGACTTGGAGCTTGATGCATTTACAAGTTTTAGTAAAGAGTAGTTAGTTTTAGTTTATATTTTAAATTAAGTAATAATCGTTAAAATAAATATTTTCACTATGTATCTATAACATACAATAATTTAATTCCATATTTTTTTTTATTATTTAGACACCTTTCGTGAGACAAAATACACCTCATCCCAAAGAGTTAAAGGCAAAAGCACAAAAGCTTTTCTTGTCCACATCTGGGAGCAATGCACCGGCTGTGATCCCGTCTGATAGTAGCGAACAACAACAAGAAACAGTGCCTGAAATTGAACAAACGAATAAATATGACCATTCCATTGTTTCTGAAGAAGAAAAAGCATCGTCACAAAATGATTCTATAGAAAAGGTATTTTTTTTTACTGAACAAATTGTTATTTAAACCATAAATTTAAATTTTGAGGTATTAAAATAAGCAATACCAACATTAAACTCTCGATTATCTGTGCATAAATTCAATTTGTATTTTTAAATATATTATAACATCTAAAGACCCAAAGAACGTGTAACATTTATTGGTCATAGCTGCCATTTAATAATAATATTTAACGCAAGTATGTCCACCTCCCACCATACATTTTAAATGTATTAAAATAAAAAAAAAAAATATTTAAATCATGCCCTTAGATAAATGACCTTCACCTGTGTTTTTATCGGGAAAAACTGGGAAGCATTGAATTAAACATTGCACAAAAAGGGTTGCCACTCACGTAAATCTAATCCCCCATACATACAAATTATTGAGCTACCAAAATCGAACATATAAAAGTTGTAATCAAACTTGGAATATAGACTAGCTATTTCTTTTTGCTAAAGTGTCATGTTATACTTAAAAAAAATTTGGATACTAGTATCACATCACATTTTGAAGGGCCTCTAAAGTATTAGTTGCCCAGGGACATTCCAAAGTTTTACTCCTTAAGTATTTACAGCTTATGACTAGTTAAATGATTTTCTGAAATTATCTTTAAAAAAATAATTATTTAATTTTTTTCTAGTCATCAAATTCTATTGAAAAGCAATCGACTTTAAATGAAGATGTGATAAACAGTGTTGAAAATGATACTTCAGATACGGAGACTAATCAAGCTGATGATTCAGATACTGAGGAGGTAAGTTTTATCTACTTGGATATTAAATATTAAATGGAGGTCGGACCCAAAATTATTAATCTGACAAATATTTACTCATATTTAATCACATTCGTTTAAAAAAAGTTATTAATGGTGAAATTTTGTGTATAAAACTGCCCAGTGCAAAAAAATAATGTCAGTATCGTTACAATAACGTATTTGTAGCAGTGAATGTATTAATCAATGAAATTATATTTTCATTTAAAAATGAACCAAACACCATGAAAGCAGTTATTTATAGATAGGAACCTGTGATTGTAATTAAAAGGGGCAGACATGTAAATATTAAAACCATATGGAGTTTTCTAAGCTTTATTCCTATTAATTGTAGTTGACACGTTACAGTCTGTGCGATTTCGCACGGTACTTTTCGCTGGAGCCGGACGATTTCTAAAAAAAAAAAATAACGACTCTAAATTTCCTAATTACTAATAAGGACTCGTATGCGCATCTCCGGACCGCTTCTCTGTCTCCACGAGGACTTAAATGCGAGTCGGCCGGACCGTTGCTCTGGGCGCCGTGAGGACTCGCATACGAGTCCCCCGGACCGTTGCTCTGGATATGTGAAACAGAAGATCTGTTATTTGATGTTCAAACCCATCCTTTTTGACCAGCCCCCTGGCACTATTACTTAACCTTTTCCACTCTTTAGGCCAGACATATTTCCATATATGATCTTATAGCAAACAATATTTTAATTTTAAAAAAATAGTGTTATGATCAAACCCTATAGAGATGCTTCTCATTCGTTTTCCCAATGAATATGTTTTTTTATAGATTCATAAAAAAATAAAAATCATGAGTTTAACTATTAGCTACTGTTTACAATGCTACATGGTAGGATTGGGAAGTGATAAATTTAACTATGAGAATATATACAGAATATATAGAATGATTTATTTATATTATATACATAAGATGTTAATTTCTTCAAGCTCTTGGGTGGGCTCCCTTTTAATTGTTTGGCTCAATCCTGTTGCCAATAAATTATTTATTTTAAGTTTTATCTAGTTGTGCTAAATTGCTATTTTGTGGATCTATTATTTATTATATATCAGGAATACACCGGATCAAAAAGAGTAGGATTTATATCAGGGCCTGCTCCAGGAGATGATGAAGATGAAGTTGAGGATGAAGGCGAAGAGAATCTTCGATTATTACAGAGGCGAAAAACTCTTGAAGATTTTAATATCACTGATCCGCTAAGTCAGAAAAGTAAACTACACAGAAGGGATACACCCCACCATCTTAAAAATAAAAGAGTTCATACATCTTTAATGGACAAAGATAAGGTGGAAACATTGTTAGCTCAGGTCAGCAGACATAAAGTACATAGTTATCTCGTGTTTGACTGCTTTCTACTATTTTTTCAGCTTTAATTTTGAGCATGGTATAGCATGTTAATAAACAATGCATTATTTTTTGCTTACTTTGAATTTATATATGTATATATGTATTTCTATTTTTTATTTATATATGTGTAATGTTTGAAATGTTTCCAATTTAATTGGTTGATTAAAAAAATATTCATGCTCTGCCAGTGAGAACGTTCCCATACAACTTTTTTGCACAATGCAGTGAAACCCTGTTTTTACGTTTTTGAATTATACATCGTCTTGGCAACACTGCTACTTATTATAACTAACTACCCCACAAGATATTTGCAGTAAATATAACCAAATACTTGTTAGTCAATACAGTGAAACCTTGACATAACGGACTATTGCTGGCGAGGGTGTCTTTTAATACCCGCTATATAACAAATTTTGTTTTTCAAATTATAAAGTAAGTTCTCTAATCAAAATTATGGAAGTCTACTACTTATTTTACAAGCATACTATTTGTATTTTATGTAGGTCTATTTTATGATTTTCTTTTTTGTTTTTTGACAAAAAATACTACTATAATTTTTTCAATTCTTCCAATTTTATTTAATGATGGTCTTCTACAAATGTCTTTTTTGTCGCTCTTCGAGTAATTAGAGCTACGACATAGTATATATCGTATTGAAACGTGTCTACGCATATCCCACACTAAATGAAGTATTTGTCTGTTTCACACAGTAATCTCATGCACATTTTACAATACAATAATGCCTACAGGTTGTAATCGGAAGGGTGCGGGAGTGTAATATTAAAACCACGTTAGTTTCTTCTATAAGTTAATAATTAAGGGCGGAAGGCATAATGCACGACCGACCCAAAGCTCAGACCAACGTACACTGAGTATTACAAGTAAAAGTAAACCGTTATTCGGTCTGCATTCATCCTTTTCTAGGCAACCCCTAGCATATTTCACCTTGACAACACTGATACTGAAAATTAACTATCCTACATATATATACTTAAACTCGATGGTATACAGTATGTATATGTCACGTGAGTTAATCCATTGAAATCAGCGATTATTAATTTTATATTTAGGACATCTCTAATACCCTTATTTATAATGGCATATTTCATTCAAAAACATTTATAATATCGCCTAAATAATTATAACAATTTAATAAATCAAAATAATAAGTTCAAGTGGTTGTACTATTGAGCGAGGTATAAAATTAAATGCTCGGGCCAGCAAGGTCTATATTCTTTCAATACTTTTTCATAGTCTTTATAAAGTTAATATAGCAGTCGTTTACTTATTAATTTATTGATAATTAAATTTAAAACTGTCTTTTCCTTTATTTATTTTCCTGATTTATTTATTATTTTCTTTTTTATTTAGTTATATCTATATTAAGGTTTTAGACTAAAAATTCACATTTTATGTTAATAGTGAAGGAACATTTTAAAATTACATATCTATATGTTTGATTTTTTTACAATAATTTTTTTTACGTGTAGGCCCTCAAGCGAAAAGAAGACGAACCCATCGCAAGATCAATACTCAATGCTGTTCCTTCCGGAGAATCACAAAAGGATCAGTATGATGGTGAGTATTTTTTAAACATAAACGGTATGACAAATGTCTCAATTCCGGTGGTGAATATGTTGGAAAATAGCTGAACACTTGCTATTTCTATTGCTCTAGACATTTCTATAATATTTTGTTTTGTTAACGGTAATCTGTAAACTTACTTTGTGGATAAGCCTTGTATATAAATAATTGGATTATTATTATTATTTTAATGGCCTTATAACCCGAGGTGGGTCTTTGCCACCTGGAGGACAGTATTGCAATCTCCAGAAGAGACGTGTCCAACTTATCCTTAGGCCAGGATTGCACTGGTTGTCCTCCAGGTTATCTGGATCCAAATTAATTAAGCACGATTTCTACCTGAAACCTGCCCACAATTTGTGTTTAAATCATCTTTATTACTGCCGTTAATATAAGTCTCTCTAAAAGTAGTACATTATACTAGAAATTGAATAGTCCTGCACCGGTGCAATACCCCCCTGTGTAGTAATTTTTCGTTGTTTCTCTGGAAATATAAGACTACGATAAGAAAGAATTTTTAAGGTAATTATGGTTATAAAATAAATGATTCATATCTCTGTATATTGGCTGTATCTATTTCACTTACATTTATGTCTACATTTGGAGAAATACTTTTCTAGTAGATTTATGCTTAAAAAATTACAGTTAGCTTATTTTAGCCTGCTAAAGCATCATTTAGACTTTTTGTTGCATTAAAAAAATTCAAATTCCAAGATTATTTTACAAGTTATAAATCCTAGCTAGTCTGTTCCGACTTTGCTTTACTGTTATGGATTTGGGGAGGTACATCTGTTGTGGCTTTGCCATGTTTAAAATTAACAATTACTTTTATGAGTTATTTTTTACAAACTAGGCATATTATTTTAGCTCTATAGCAGGGGTTAGCAACCCGCGTAATAACCGCCAGTTTTAATTTGTGTCTGACATTTTCCATGATAAACTTAGATTTATTAATTCGGATAGGATTAAATAACATTTATTTTAAGATATTTATGTAAATTTTATTAACTTGCCCCGGTGTAAAGAAATGAATGGCAGTGCCTAATAGGGGGACCTAAAGTCCCCCAAGCTTCCTAGAGCATGCATCGACGCAACCTACAGTGTATAGTGGCCTCGGTCTTATGGAATAATTTCTAAAAGATGTAAAGTTTATATTAATGAGTTATTTAAGTAAAATAAAAATCATGGGAAATGGAAAAAATACCACATCGGAACCGGTTAATTGTTAAATGCCTCTCTAGTTCTGCTTTCCTGCCAAAAGGGATTAAATTTAGCATCAAGATATTTCACCTTATCAGTAGATTACATGCCTGCGTTTACTCATTCAGCTCGTATACTGATAGTGGACAGTACTAGTCGCACATATGTACACATACTTGTGCGTAGTACATTTAATGTTGTAATAATAAAAAATAATAATTTCCCATAAATATAAACATTTTCTTTCTGTAGTGAATATCACAGCGTTATTTTGTGTGACTTGTATCAGTTGCAAATGTAATCATTCCGCCGTTTATTATTACAACTGGGCGTGTTCCATTGTGACAATATTATAAAACTAATATTGTTTTCAATTAACAAAAGAATATAATGCATCAAGTGAAATTAAAAATTTCTACAAATCCCAATCGGGTACCCCTTATTAAGAACAAAACCGATTCTTTGAGATCAAACAAATCTCGGTCGAGTCTTATCAAGTATGTTAATAATCCAAAAGTGATAAATGGCAAATATCGCAACAGAATTAGTTTTGGTAAGTAATGTAACGTTTTGTTTATTATTATAAGTGCAGTGCATATGTAAGTTTTCTTACATTATATACCAATTTGACTCACCGTAAATTCCCTTTTTTTTATTAAACATTTATATTGATAAAAAAATCTATTTTCTGGTCTTGCGCGATAAATTAGTTTCCGCAAAAAATCACAGGTAAAAATCATAGGTATGATAACGTCAAAATAATACCACGTTATAGGGGGGGACGTTATAAGGGGTTAAGGATTTTCAATTTTATTTTTTTGATTTGAAGAATTTCAGTAAATCGAGCATTTTCTTTTTTTTATATTTTTAGATGTTATCCAGCTCAAATGACTTGACTCGCGATGAGCGAGTCGCAAAAAGTTGTATTTGATTTGTAAAAAGTTGTATTTGATTTGCAAATGGTATATTTGATTTGAAAAGCGTGTATTTGACGTAAAAATACTGCATGCGGGATCAACGTTATAGGAAAAAAACCGCCGCAAACGTTATAGCGGGGAATGTTATAGGACTGTACGTTGTAGGGGGGCTTACTGTTCATACAAATATATAAAAACATTAAAAAATATTTTTCGCGCAAAAAATAATTCTCCTAAATTAATGGGCGTAAGTGGAATGGAAAAGAGGCCCGGTCTCATACCCTCGTATCCTAGCAGTCCAAGCTATCTTCACAATAAATATAAGATATAAGAATATAAGAGTCGATATTAACCCTTTAATCGCCAAGCCAATTATATGGATTTTCAATAATAAACTTCAAATAAAATGAAACGGCTAAACATATCGACATTCTAACGATCACATTACATTTAAAAGATGTCTCTGCATTCATTTTCATTCAAAAATATTATACAGTAAACCCCCCTATAACGTCAAAATAGGTTCCACGGTATAGGGGGGGACTTTATAGGAAGGTAATTTTATTTTTTGATTCGAAGGAGATCAGTGCATCATAGTTTAATTTTTCTTTTTTTTTTACATTTTTACTTGTTTACTAGTGCAAATGACTTGATTCGCGCGATGGGCGACACCCTTTCGTATTTTGGCTGACGTAATCTTCCCGCAACTTGCGGGCAGGGAAGATCAACGTGACATTTTATTATTTCATTTTATAAAATTCTATTTAGCGTTTTAAAATATGTACGTTATAGTAATATAATATAATGTAATATAAGTAAGTAATCCTCTATAACCGGATTTAAATCGTCGAAACCAAAATTGACACCTGCTTTCAGTCAGCACTGGTTTTATAAACCTCGTTGATGATTTTTCATAACAAACTATTATTATTTATAAAATTGGGTTTAGGGGCACTAAAACTTTTTTTAATAATTTATTCGATACCAAAATTTTTCATCATTGAAATTTTGTCGATAATTTAATCGATAATTAACAACTAACTGAACGAAAATTTGTTTCGCGTGATAAACAAAAGTGTGCCAAATGCAGTCCTAGTGCCCCACGCGTCATCAAAAAATGAGTGCATATGCAAGACTGCCTGCGAAAGGGTTAAAATTAAAATTTGTGACACAAAACTAAAGCCAACTAACAGCATAACAAAAATATAACTTTACAATCATTTTTATTTCGTCGTATCTGAACACAAATTGAACTCAAACGAGAATATATAAAAACGTGGCTTGCCTTCCGGATAGCCTATTATTTAAGAATTAACAGTTTTGTTAAGTTCTATTTATTAGCTTCAATCTTTCATTTTTTTAAAACAATACCATAAACACCTAAAATTGTTTAAATTAAAATACGTTTGATTAAAATGGAATTTACTTTCAAAAGACCTACACTCCCGTATTTGTGACACGAAAGGAATGCCATATCTTGTGCGTTGAACAATAATCTTTTGTAATTACTATTGCAGAAACATTTTCTATAGAAGTCTTCTCACGTTACCGGCATGGTTCGTTAAATGCGCAGTTCATGGAAAGCAATGTCTCTCTCACATAAATATTTTTTTTATTTGTTAACGATGTGCGTTCATTGTACGGATGACGTGCGGATTTTCCCATGCCCTGCAATAATATTAATGAAAAATATTGATGAATGACGAGAAGAGTGGGGCAACATATTTGACAAATATTATTATAATTACAGTCAGCCCTTCTATGGGGAGATAGGGACCACGCTATAGAAAGTTAGGCACCCATATAAAATTTGGGATTAGATTCTTTTAATTGCATTTTGCGATTTGAAGCAAATCAAACATTTGACCCATTTTTATATTTTCAATGACCTTGCACGTGTTTAGTTGGATAACAATAGCTCGTGCCTATAGGCGCGAGGGGGTATTGACCTAGTATATTTCTTCCAGTTTTTTCATTCGCAACATATGTACCAGGGGAGTTCAAAGGGACAGTTTTTTTAGTTATTTTTTTTTAAATGCGCTATATCATATGATGAATAAATAATAAAAAGTTAAATATACATTATAAAAACTTTTCGGAAATATAAAGATAATAAAGACAAAAAAAAAATGGTGAACATTTTAAATTGGGTAATTATGCACTTAATTACTGTCATTTAATATTACGTTTCATCGAGAGTTTATTTAATACCAGTTGCTCAATTTCTTCATTCTCTGTCGTGTCAATGTCTTCATCATTTTCTTTCACAGTTTGGAAAGATAAATAAAAAAATAATAAAATTTCAAAAACAAAAAAGTGTTAAATTACAAAGTCAAAAAAAAAATCAAAGAAATCAACGCTTACGGGAATAATAGGCCTTATTATGTTATTAGTTCTTAGATAATATTATTATTAAGATTAATAGATATGCACGTATGTACATATTAAATAATTAAATAGTTTTTTTTATAAAAAAAATAGAATGATTGAAAACCCACTTAAAACATACATACGTAATGCCTTAAAAATCGCATGCATCGGTTTACTTGATCGTAATTTGTTCCACGACTACAGGTAGAAAAATATTTTTTTACTGTATTGTAATGAATATCCCTGGAACGTTTTTCGACGGTGATTCACCAAATAAAGAATAGAACACGCCTAGCGAGGTAAAGAAGAAAACAGCTACTGACAAATATTTTTTAAGTGCACGTACATATTTAAAATGCACATTAATAATATATTTACGAAAATTCTAATTTGACCTTGAAAATTTTGCGTTTTGTAAAATGAACGCTATAGAAGGGACCTCTATACAAAAATCGCCGCAAACGCTACAGAAGTGTACGCTATAGGAAAGTTGACTGTACCTCTGTATTTCTGACTATTGAAACTTGTGCTTTAAATATTATTTTTATTTTAAATCGGTTAGTTATCTTAACATGTTTCATTTATTAACATTATTATATTATGTTATCAGCGACCGCCGACTAGCGATACTCGAGAGATCTATAAAATAATTATAAATATCCCCCCCCCCAGTAGACTATAAAAGTGTTCCTAATTCGATTTGGGTATGGACTACATTTGTATATCCGGGGCATTATTATATTTTATATATTCGCTATTTTTACACCCTCGTTATAAACAAAGAATGGAACGTTATTTTGAGGTTGGTAGTCTGTTAGATTCTTTGGATGTGTGACTTTTTTAACAGCTCTTGCAAACAATTAAAACATCGCATCGACATCGAAAAGGGGTCAAGGTTGACCGGTCGGTTTTTCAATTTGAGAACAATATTTATTGCGTATATTCATTATTTTACATCGTCGTTTTGCTATTTTATTATTGGTTCTTGTATATATACTTCATTTTCATCATTGACGATGTCGATGGATGTTTGTATTGCGTCGTTACCGATGACGTTATAGAAAACTATACGATAACGTCATCTACATTCACATGTCTGATCCAGGTGTTCACAACATCCACACTTTTTTAAATAACATTTAGAATCGTAGTTTAAAACATTCATTGTTTATTCGTTCGCGTTCGAAGGGGCATTGCACACAATACTTGCGATATGCAATATTATCTTTTTATACGTATTATGTTTACAATGCCCTGAAGAACGTTTTGAAAGATCTAGTTGAATACGCCTGCCAATCTCACAACCAGAGTTCACATATTACGCAATGATATGGGGAGTTTAAAATTAAAAGATGAAAAGTATTATTGGAGATCGTACGTAGGTTTATTATTCGACTATCACCTCTTCTGTCATGTTGTTATTGGCAAAGATGAGATCACCTCTAGTTAGTATAAAACGTTCTCCCGTGCTTCTAGCGCGTGTCTGTGTCGCATTCCACGGACATACCGTTCTTTTCACTTGCATATTACCCAATTGATAAATATTTTTTATCGCGCGCGTACGAAAAAATATTTTAAAGCTGTATAAAATTTAAATACACATCTAGGACGAGTGGACATTCATAGTTCAAGGCTATTTTTTAATTAAAATTGTTACCAGATGAACAATTATGGTTCCCACATTAATTGTTAAAGGTGCTAAACGTATTTCCGAGTTATTCATATTTATTAGAGTACTAACAATTCTCTTGCGTAATTCGATTAATTGCATGTATTCAAGAATTTTTTCCACTTTTATTTTAATTTAGTATTTATCTTTTATACTATTCAAACAAAAATCTGGCTAATGTTCTTAAATACGTTGTATAATTGTTAAAAATAAAAATCTGATCATCAAACGTAATACATGAAAATGCGTTTTTTTTTCATTTTTGTTTTTATTCTAAATTGCTTGTGAGAATATCACATATTATTTTAAGAATAACTTTTATAATACGAACTACTCCATATTGCAATATATTTACGTTATTAAAAACATATATAATTTACTATTAACAATATCTAACGTTTTTTTTTGGGAATGGACAATAATCACTTATTTGATTTGAGTCTTTACTTTCTATCAAATAATTTGAAACTAATTTATACTTTTTAATTTTTATCAAATAATTTTATGAAGTTTGTATGATTTTTAGGTCTCCCTGAAATTTAAAACCATATTTTTTTATTTACTGCCCAATGTTAATTCATAATGTTTGTCAATAGCATCACTTATCGACCCCATTTTTAAGATGACCTTGATTGATAACAGTTACTATAGCAATTCATTTTCCCTTGGCTTATTCTAAATTTTTTTGTTACCTTTAAAATGCTATTAAATTATTATTTTGTTGAAACTATATTATCACATTCAACCACTTCTGGGGCCTTATTACTGTCCGACAGAGATTTAAAGTCGATGTTTTATTTGAATGCTGTTGCAATGTGTTCTATAATTTAAAATTGTGATTAATAACAATTTTATTATTCCAAAATATAATTTTTCTTCACCGTGTTAATGTGAAACTGTGTAAATTATATATATAAATATATATATATATACATACATACATATAGCCTTCTAATTTTAAAACATAGCTACGTACAGTAACTAGGAGCACTGTTTAACTCTATTTATAATTTGGCAACTGTGATAGATTCAAATTGTTATATATAAAAATAGTTATAAATAAAATAAACAATTAAAAATCAATTTGATTTTATAATGTTATTGTTTTTAGTATCATTTATTTACCCTAAAAAAATACATGCATACAAAATTTTGAAACTAATTTATGTATTTTTTTGTTGCTAGGGTTTTGGTTTTAGTCACATTAACTTATTCAAGTAATCTAATTAGTCAACACTAATATACAATTAAGGAGATCGAAAGAATAGCCAACTTGGGTGTTAAAAAGAATCTGTATTAACTTTTGAACATAGAAGATAATAGCGATTAAAAGCCACACATAAGATTATGTGTGGCTATTATTTTGCTATTCTTCACATGGCCATTATTAATGAAGTCTCCTCCTTAATATTACGGGCACGCGGAGGACGACACAGTATGTAGTTGCGTATTTTAGGCCTACATTGATTGACAAACCCAATCAAAACAACCAATATCTGCCTTAGGCTTGCCGACAAACGATATACATTTTAATAAAAAGAGACAGAGCGGTTTATGCCATTACTGCTTCCAGAGTGAGTTTCCTCGTAGCCACCATAATCTGGAACTTTAATTAAGTAGTTGAGTTTGTAGGAATATCTAAGCATTACGGTGAAACCCCATCATATGCATCATACACTATATTTCATGCTATTAAAATATTCTGTTTTTATAATTTTTGCTATTTAATTAAAACTGTATCAAATTTAAATGTGTAAAATATTTTTTTTATGTATTTTCAGGCCTTGATGATGAAAACAACGATTTTCTTGATGAATCGAAGAATCAAATTATGCAACGTGTTACGCATGAAATACAAATTGCGAGATCTGCTGGTGGTTTGGGTCTTTCTATAGCTGGTGGTCGTGGCTCTACTCCCTTCAAAGGAGATGATGATGGTATTTTTATATCTCGTGTGACACCAGCGGGCCCCGCATATAATGCAGGCTTGAGGGTAAATTATTTATTTACAATAAGTTTTTCCAAACATACATTTTTTTAGTTATTTTGATTATTACATAACCTCCCATGATATTGTTTAATCCTTTTGCTACCTAACCCTTTTACAAGGTGACAATTTTTGAATAAAGATACATATTTTCAATAATGGCTTGTATAATGTACATCAAAAGAATGAATGTGAATAAATTAAGACAGATTTTTGGATAAAACCTATCATAAAATTTAATAAATGAAAACGAAAATTAATTTGGATAGACTAATCATGAATTCAATGGACTATTGAATCTTGTGAACACACAAAAAGATTAATAAAATAAAAAATAAGAATATTTATTATATCCAATAGGCCTATGTTTTTTTTTATTACGTTGGTGCTTATGTATATTTATTTTTCAGGTGGGGGATAAAGTTATCACTGTAAATGGTACATCGGTAATTGATGTCGATCATTATTTTGCTGTTGAAGTTCTGAAAGCAAGTGGTCCAGTTCTCTGTCTCATTGTTACCAGAGAAACGCCTGTATCTACCAGGTAAATATTTATTTTTATAAAATATGTCAATTGTGTGTCCCTTAATCTTTTTTAAATTTTTAAATTCTTCCTCTTACTGAAAAGTAGAACATGTATACATATGTAACCTGAAAAATAATTAGTTTTAAAGAAAATAGATTTTCGGAGGGTTTGTATATTTTTATTTGAATACAAAAATGAGCAGCGGCACTTCTTATTTAAAAACTCACTACGGTTATGAAATCGGAAAAAATCTTTCCACTATATTCCTCCAAAAAAACCAAGTCCATGGTCTTTTAAAAAGAAAAACACACAGTAATTAACACAATGGCGGCTATGGGTGGTGTGTAATGGCGTGTAATCCGCATCAACAGAAACCTCACAAATGTGGCTGGCCTCCTGTGGATGCGCATCTTTCATAGTAGAGCGTTTGTTTACATGCATGTACAAAAATACACATGTATTTTCTTTTACATATTTTATTTATAATTGATGATTAAGATAATCGTGGTAATTTTTCCTCGATTCTATAGGTTATAAAAAAGGGTGGAACAAACCAACAACTGTTATGGATAATACAATTTATGGCCTGTCCCAGTCTCCAGTGATACTAAATATTCACCATCCAACATTGATAACACTATTTTTTTTTTAAATTTTAATCAGGCTCAGTTCTCAAGTTGTTTGGTAATCCCCTGCTATAAAATATTCAGTAAATGGTAATGTTGAAGTAGTTCAATTTTCAGCTCAATATAAAGAATAATTAAAAAGTTATGACATTTTTTATAAAAAATGACTTTTTGATCAAATTTTTCACTAATAGGCCACGCCACTGGTGCATGGCCTATTAGTGATATTTTGATAGTTATGAGAAATTAATAGTTATATAAATATATTAATAGTAAATGAATAATGTAACCCTTTCAGTTCCCTTCTTTTTCATAAACATTGGGGTGTGTCATCGATAAAATACATCGAAATGTCATTGGTCAAGTAAAGCATGTTGCACTCTCACACTTATGTTATAGAGTGAGAGCAGTAAACTATGCCGAGAAACTGCTTAACGGCATTTTGTAATATTACGAAAACACACCTCGCCAGGCATTGGTGTTGAAAGGGTTAATACAAAAAGTTGCTCTGCAACTGAAAAATGTAATCCTTCTCTCATTTTGGACTGTTACTGTCAGAATTTTATTAAGTTTTTCAATTTTTATTTTCTTTTATTAACAATACATAACAATAACAATATACTTTTTTGATTAGATCTCATAGTAGAGCAGCCAGTGGAACAAGTCATCAATCTATTACTATTGCTGATAATAGTCATAGTATTGATAACGGACAGGTATAAACGTTTTACATAAAAGTTACCATATTATACAAGTATTATAAGGGCATTGTTTAGTGCAACAAATTTCGGAAATAAAATGCCTAGATTAATTAAATAAAGACATTAATAGCAAAGAATTGGTTTCTAAATTGTATTGTATAAATAAAGATTTAATTATTTTACTTAAATATTATACATAATTGATGTATAATATATACCCTTCATACATTCCATCCAGACTTCATTCCACATTTAATCTAATAGTTTTTGATATATTTGGTTTCCAATAAACCTGCATTGCATTTCTATATCTAGAGGGCAGTTTTTGGTAAAAAAATACCTTTTTTGTAAATCCAAATTAATAAGTATTAAAAGTATGTATTGTATTTATGTTTCAGATTTTGATAAATAAGAAACTTAGTCCATTATTGATAAGTAACCAAAATAGTCACCGTGACGGTATAACAACCCCCAGTCCACAGCATACGCCACCTCCACAAGGTAATTATATGTCTTGTTTTTTTTTTAATAACGATTGCTTATAATCTAGATCACGGGTTACCAAACATGCCAATGCCATTGATGCTCTAAGAAGGTTTGGAACATGGTCTTATATATAAGAGGTGGACCAGGAGTTTCACCATCTTTTTCAGGCAGTCCAGATGTTAATTCTGGTTTCGTAAGTTAAAATCGAGCAATAGGAGGCTTAACACTTTGCAGTCCGGAGGACTCGTATGCGAGTCCTCGTGGCGCCAGAGCA
>JAGXCT010033125.1:20518-54030 GCA_022495035.1 Philopotamus ludificatus | reverse complement strand
AAGAAAGCCTTTTGTAGCGTATTAGATAACATGTTTCGTGTGAACCCGCGTTAGTACGGCAGCGGGTGTTTACCGTTTACGAAAAATTCCGCACTAACGCGTGACCGTGATGTTGGGACTATTGGACGAAACTTAGTCGAATTAGCTTACCAAATCGTAGTCACATTTTTGTTGTTGTTGTCGCGTAAAAAATCGTACAATTGAGTACTTTAAATTTACCGCTCTCTAAATATAACCGTCAATAGTGTTATAATCACAAACAATCCGTGCTTCAAATACCTCGGAGCGACCTTCGACAGAACTCTTAGCTTCAAAAGCCACATCGCGAAAACAGCTATGAAGGTCAGTCTCATACGGAAACTGGCTGGCACTGTCTGGGTATCAAATACCCCAACACTAAGAACCGCAACGATGGGACTAGCCTACTCCGGCAGAATACTGTGCATCCGTATAACCAGTCACCACACGGCGAAAATTGACACAGAGCTACACAAGGCAATGAGAATCATTTCAGGTTTGTTTAAGGTCAACCCCACTAGCGTGGCTCCCTACGCTCTGCAACATAGTGCCGGCAGACCTCAGGCGTAAAGCTGCCCTTGGTAAGACTTTGCATGGAAGGGATAAGAAGAGATTCATAATAAATAAAGACTTTCTTCACCTTCCCCCAGTTAGATTGAAATCCAGAAACCCCCCATGCACTCAGACCCTACACACCCAGAACCTAACAACAATATGGCGGAAAAGATGGAATGAGGTGACACTGGAGAACAAGGAGGTCATCGCAGACCCAACCAGCGCCCCAACTGGGTTTCTCCTTCCGCGGAAAAAAGTGGTGCAGTCCATGCTCCACATCGTGAATGATTGCCCAATGAGAAAACTGAGCGAAGGCATCAACGTCTTAAATAAAGCCGACGAACAGGCTGAGGCATGGCTGGATAAACTTGACATCGACATCTGATCGGGCCAGCAGTCAGAGAAGCCCACCGAGGCTTGCCCACAGGAAGCCCACACTACAATCAAAAACAACGCCATGGACTACCCCAAGTCCCAACATTCATTTGACCTGGTAAGAAACACCTCTTAGTGCCTCTCTCATCAGTGACTGGCGTAGAGGCGCGATTATCTCAGGCTAGGTTGCCTCGGCTCCCTAGCCACCCTAAGGCAAATTCCGGGATAGTTCCTCAATCCGTCCTCCATCACATTACCCATCCTAACAAAGCCACCCCGTCCTCCAGTTCCCAGGCCGTAGCGGCAACGAGGAAACTCGTTCGGACTAAAGCAATGCCGCACCCGGCGGCTGTTTTAGACTATCGCTAATGGCATGTCGGCCCTATGTGAGGCCCGCCCCTTTGAAAGGCTAGTGGGCCAACCCTCACCTGGATCACGTAGCCAACTAATGTCGTTCTTGACGTGCTTCGAAATGACGGAGGAAACTCCATCAACGATGAGCACGCGAAGAGTGGCAAAGTAAAAGCCATACGTAATCATCATCATCATCATCACGAGAAAAAATAAGAATAAGTACATGTAGAGGAAGATGGCTGGACTTAAAATGATTTTTAATTCATAGAACCAATATATACCCCGAGAAAGAAAACTCTCAAAGAAGATTAGTAACTTAGCCACGATACTTTCGCTCCTTTTCTTAGTTTTTAGAAAACCTTATCAATGAGGTTGATATGATGAAAAAAATAGACAGATAGAGAGTATGCAACAAGGTCCATGGTAGTATAGGACTAGTAAATTGCCTACAGCTCGCTCCATTTAATATGAAGTTAATATTATGAACAGATGGATTGGGTGTGTACTTCTGCATCGTCCCAAGACATGGAAGTTTGCTGTTAGCGAACAATAATCGACTAGAAGCGTTTGACGAGGACTGTTGAAGATTACTTGGATGGAATGCGTTAAGAAGTACTTTGAACACATCGCAGTATCGCCTTCTGTAAGATTATTATGGAAAGAAATAAGCTGTCGTGGCTTCGCAAAATTCGCAATTAAACCGGATTGTGAGCTCAAGAATTGTTTCAGTATGTGAAACATAGACATATTTATGAAGAAAAGGCAAAGATAAGTAGATCGTCTACGTCTGAAAATGTACAAAGCACGCAAAGAAGAGTAATTAAGTCATCTATAACTTTAAATCGATGAGTGACGAGTATCTATTTGGTAGTAAGAATCACCATTGAAGAGATGTGTTATGAAGAGGTATCTAGTAAGTCCTGGATTGGAACTATATACAGTGGAACCCCCAATAACACTATTCCGAATTGCGCGCTGGATCGAAATATTCGCCGCAAACCCCCCAATTGCGCGGCCGTATTCACACACACGGCCGAGCGGCCATCTGTGCGGTGCATACAGTCAAAGGTTGGCTAGCGTCTGTGTATTCAACACGTGCCAGGCTATATGCACACAGCCAAGCGGCTTCACTCCCCCAATTACACGACTCTAAATTACACGGTCCCGACTTTAGTGTAAATGGGGGGTTTACTGTAGAAAAATAGTGTTGTCGATTCGATTCTGACTACCAAAGTATCGGAAATATTTTAAGTTTGAAGCTTAAAATATATGGATATCGCCCATTGAAACTAACAGGCGATAAGAAGGCGTTGAAGTGCTAAAACACTTGATAAACTGTAGACGAGATGTCTGGTAAGTAATTTTCTAATGTGATAATTTCTCTTTAGCTATATGATTTTTAGGCTTGACAATTGACTTTTCTCCGATACTAGCAGAATTAGCAGAGTAGCCAACCTTAAGGGTTGATCAAAAATATATTAAAGAATAAAAATCACAATTATGTTCTTGTCTAATATTTTTTTTCACCATTGCTGGGTAAAAAAAAAGGCACGCAATTGCATATATCGGTTGTCAATGCGGTTCTGCACTCTGCCAAACAATTGTTGTACGTGTACTTGTGAAACATGACGTTATGCTTTTCTGATGAAAATACACAATTCCTCTTTAATATATCGAGTTTGTTGACGCTGTCCGTTGAGTACGTCATCTCAGGTGCGATTTCAAAAAAGGCCTCTTTTCCAGGACTCACCAATTTCGCTGAGGCGTTGTCGTCCGGAAAATCGTAAGAATCGTGCACGAAAATCTGAAATTGTTATATTATTAAGAAAAATATAAATGTAAATGTTATCTTCTGTTATTTAACAATACCTTTACTCCATATGTTCCATACAATGATGAATAATAATCGCTGGGATTGATTTTTACGAGTACAGACAGAGCCGTCAATGCGCCACACGTTGCAATCCGTCGCGGATATTTTGGCCGAAATAGTGCTATTTTCCTATGCATAAATATGTTTATTAATGCTGTATATTTTTTCAGACTTTATGTAAATATCTTACGTCGGAATCGTTGTTTTCTTATAGCCATAATTGTTGAATGAACAGCAATACCCGTCGACGGATAACGTCTTCTGAAAAATGTTCTCACAACGCGTAGTCGCGCCCTTCCAAGAGCATCGCTCCAATAAGTCGTCACACGTTGGTGACACCTGAAATATATTTTTAAATAATTGTCAAGTATTTAACGCGGGAATTTAATTTCATCCCTATTTAGACTTTTAGAGGCAGTGGTCAGCTGATTGATTAATTAATTCATTGGCACATGCCAAAGACAAAGAAAATATATTTCCCCGCTTTTCAATGACATTAGCAATGAATTACTTCTCTTTTCGATTTAGGACATAGTAAAAGTATAGTAAAAATATATCAATAGATGGCTCCACTATCGCTTTGAACGGCAATAAATTACTTGTCCTTGAAAATTAGGTGTTTTCTATTTATCTATCCATTCTCTAAAGCTTCATGACAAAAATAGCTATTATGCATCTGAACGAAATATCATTCAAGATTTTAGTAGAGGTAGTGAATGGTATGGACACATCATTTGGATAAATAAAAAGTGAAACTGGAAGGGATTGGGAGCTCCAGAATTGTTCCAGTTCGCCAAAAACAGACAATTGTCATCAACATAGGCGCAACAGCCCTATTGTAGAGCCCTCGTCTCATCCAACACCCTTCTCCAATTTATCTGGTCTGCTGCCACGTTCTCTATCTCTATCTTCCGGTAAGCTGTAATGGAGCATTATCCCTCTGTACACAGTCCAGCCACCTCAGCCTTGATCTTTTTTTCCTCCGCTGATAGTGTTGTAAACCGGCATAGTCTGTCCGTATCATTTCTGGGCTCTCGATATTCTCGAGCGGTTCCCGCTAAAAGTCGGGTGACGTCATCGTCACGTGACTCTCAGGACCGGGTATAAATATGTTCCATTTTGAGACATCCATCATACATTGGCTCGCGCCGTCGTAGCATACATGCAATTTCTCGTACCGGAGATACGTCTCCGGGATCCTCATCATCATCTCGTACCGGACATACGTCTCCGGGAACTTCATCATTATCTCGTACCAGAGATACGTCTCTGGGATCTTCATCATCGTCTCGTACCGGAGATACGTCTGGAGGATCAACGCAATCCACCTATCATCGAACTGACGACACCTGCAAATTCTTCAATAAACATCATTATGATCGTCAACTACCGGACGGTCGAACGTTTTGGCGCCAGCAGTCGTGTACCTTTTTGATACGCGAGCTCAGGTGCCTTAACATTTTGGAGCAGCGACGGGTTCCATTTATTGGACTACTGTCGCGTCCCTAACATTTTGGTGGCAACGGTGGGATACCTTTTCGGTACTACTGTCGCGCCCCCTTAACAATAGGAAGGAGTGTTAGCCGTAAGCCTTTTCAGCGGTTGACTATCCGGATCCTTGACACATGGCTGATGACAGCTGTGACCGGTATATCCTTTTATAGCTCCTTATTGCTTCGGATATGCCATTCCTCGTCATTGAATACGACTTCAAATATTAGTCTCAGAATCCTCCTCTCATCTTGTTTTATCAGAGCCCATCATTCTGATCCGTATGTTACGATGCACCTAATAAGGGTCGTGTAGGGCTTCACTTCAGTCTTCTTTGAGAGAAATCTTGACCATATATGCTGTTGAAGTCCAAAGTAGCACCGGTTTGCCAGCATGATACTTCTTTGTACTTCTAAATTTGTTTCATTATTATTTATTAAAACAGAAAGTTCTATAGAGAAAAAACATGGACATGTAGATTGGCTACATCCAAAAACAGACAAGGCATCCAAAGCAGGAGAAGTTAGAGAAGAGAAAAGAGCCATTAATCTAGTCAAAATTAAATAAACTATGGTACAATTTCACTACTAAACTCCGAAGGTTAGAGGATATTATCTATTGTAAAAAAATATTCAACTTAATAATCAATACAGGATAATAACTCCAATGGCGTGGAGAAGTCTAGTTATTATTTTCTTCAAAAAATGAGACAAAACCCTTTTGAAGTAAAAATTATAGTAAATCCCCTCTTACAAGCAAGATAAATTCCAACTACAGTTAAACCCCCCACTAACACTAAAATCGGAACCGTGTAAGTTGGAGTCGTGTTATTGGGGGAATAGCCTGGCCCTAATAGCGGGTTCGACTGTACTAAAGCAGGCCGAATTCAGAAGTGGTTTTATTACTATACATCATATTCATACTCAACTCGAGTTGAGTGTTGTTCCTTATTGATGATTCCGTAGATTCTACGGATCTATGAGGAGCCCAGGCCGCTTTTCGTGCTGATTCAGTGACGGAAGTGCCCGTAGCATCCGATCAGACGGTAAATTGAATACGAATCGGCTCTACCCACGTCCGATTATTATTGTTATAATCTGCGCGTTGACAGATCAGCTCACGGACTTATGAAGAGCCTGGAGCTAACCTGGAGGACAACCATCGCAGTCCTTGCATTAAGGTTGAGATGAACGTGCCTTGAAGAAGCGCAGAACAGGAAGAGATCGCGTAGGTACGATCTGTGGTGGTTGTTCCACCAATTATTTTAATCAACGCCATCTTGCGTCCTGGCAACACCACACGGTGGCGTCCCGGAAATGCACTACGCTTCCCCCGTGCAGTCTTCCGCCTGCAGCTGTAGCGTGAACACGCTCCTGCGTTACTTCGCCATGACGACTCTAGAGACCCTCTTCTCGTCCTTTCTAAGGCAATAATAATCGACACCGAACTTGTTTATTATTATCGTAACAGACCAGCCAACCAACAGCCGCCGAGGTTGTTCGCAGACTCTCTGCTTCAGCATACCCGACTTGAGACCGCAGACTGGCATGCTAGCTTGGAGCCACCAGCCGGCCTCGAGAATTATCGGGAAGGGAAGGGTGCCTGTCTGTCGACAATCTGGGCACAGAACTGCCAGAGGGTACCAGGAGCCGCACGGGTCACGTGCCTTTAATGGTTAAGAAGCTGTGTAACAATGATATTGTACATGTAATAAATGTGTCGATGTGTTCAACGTAATAACTATGTTTACATTTCATCACCGGCGAGGGTAGAGGCTCGACATGGACCGAGTCACGACTCCTTCCACGTTGTCCATACCTTTACAGATCCATCAAATGATGCCAAAGTTACTAGACTAACGACATTACCGACAGTGGCAGTTAGTTGTCCCGCGGGGAGGTTGGGCGATAGAGGCAGGACTTCATGAATTGAAGAATCAAAGGTCCAACCCGTGATTTTGTTACCCCTAATCCGTGTGTATGTATATTTATGTAAATATATGATATAAGTACCATGTCTATAAACTGTTTCATTGTAAGATTATTGTGATTGATGACAATCTGTAATCGGTCAAGATCGTCTTTAGTATCGTTGCTTATCATAATGTTACCCAAAACGGCGGTTGTGTATTTCATCATAGTGAAAATCTCATCCGAAGTGATATTCACGCTGTTTGGTATTATTCTAAAATGATATAATAATTAGCATATATTTATATTATTAATAAAATGTTTAACGTGCAGAGTTTTAGATGCGTTTAAGGCTTTGGCTCTCGACACTCTATTTAGACTGCAGATGGTGACAGCAGGGAATGGAATTTTCCATATTGCGAAATGCGTGCTTTCAATAACCTATTAATAAAAAAATAAAAAAATATTATGTTTAGATTAATTTATAACTATTCATAAATAATGCTGTGTTTTTTATTATATTTTTCTTTATGAATAAAGGCAACAACGTAATGGAAAGTACAGTAAACCCTCCTTTAAGGCTCCCTGCTATACCGCGGTTTTTTATAACAAGTTCGGCAGTCCCTTATATAGCGCTCCTTACTTCAAAATTTATAAAGACATAAATGGTTAAAAAAAATTGTGATTAAAAGAGAATTATACAATAAACTTGGACCAGGAATACTTCTAAAACTGCACGATGCCGTTTAAATCAATCCGTTAAGGCGGCTCGAAAATAACCGAGTCGTCCGAAGGGGGTACCTCAGATATCCCAAGCATTTCAAGTCAAGATATTAATGAATTATTTATGAATATCTTGAAATTTTGTTTTAAAATCGATTATTTTTAGAGTAAAATAGTTATTCATGATGTGCTTCATAATTTGGTTGATATTTTGTATTTTTTAACTAATCAATATGACGCGTAAACGGACTCGCACTCGCCACATCGTACCGGATGCGAGCGAGAAAAAACATCGCACGCGTGGCGACAGCAGCGTTATTGCAATTTCAGACAATAAGAGACAATGATTATCTATAATATTTATTCCTTAGACTTTGTAGAACGTAGGATTTATATTAAAAGAGTTATTCGAAGAAAATCAAAAACTCGGTGTCCTCAATAGACCCCATCGGCACGGTTAATTATAAGAACAGCATTATTTATGATCCGATATATTATAATTACTCACTGTGATTGTCGGATTTTGAATGTTCCATTGCCAGGCAATCATGACGAGGGTTAATGCAGATATCAGACAAACGATCACGGCAATGCTCCAGCACACTCTTAAATAATATTACCAATAATTAACAACAAATTTATGCTCCCTCCACTCTTTTATTACATACCTCTCGATCAACGGTATGTCTTCCATGGCTATATATTTATATCCGTGCAAGCCGGTCGTCCTGAAAAATTCCATGAGATGCCTGACCCAGAACGATTTTCTCTTCGTCTTTTTCTTCGCCGTCTTGGCGTTGTTCGGTTTCAGAAAGTTGTTTTTCCTCACCGGATTCGCATCGTCGGCCGGTTTATCTGAAATTGTATTCTTTAGTTTCTTCACAAACATGTCTATCAATCAAACAAGCACGTTAGTCGTTGGTGTCTGTTAAAATCGATCTGCACGTCTGCGGCGCATTCGTTGGCGATTGTAATCTGACGTGACAATTTCCGGTCAGTCAATCAATCAATTATTCAGACCAGAAATACTTACGCTTAATACTTCATAATAATCGATATAAATTGCTTGAATAAAAAGGCTTAATCGCTTGTGAATCACATTTTGAATTAAAAGATCAAGATGACCCTCAAAATTAATGACGTACATAAATCCCGAATTACATCAGATCATTGATGATTTATCGCAGAAACTTACATGAATTAGAATTACGTTCTAGAATTAAATACCATAAGCAAATCAAATAAAATGGACTTTTGACGTAACCCAAGAGATACCAAAGAAGTGCAAATGCACTTCTTCATTTATTTCTTAATTTTTATTTATTCAAGTGGCCTTATAAGCGTGCCTTTGCCACTAGGAGGACTGACCATACGTCTCGTTTTGAACGGGACAGTCCCGGTTTTAGGTAGTCTGTCCCGTTGTCCCAGGTACGGCTTCGGGACGCCGAAATGTCCCGTTTTTAGAAAGGGTGGATCTGAATTTGACTCCAATGAACAGTCATCGGAACACATTCTTTGGGAATGTCCGGAGTTTTCTTATGAAAGAGAGACTAATGCTCAATGTAGTGAGGCGGTAACCTGGCCCCGTCTGTCACCAGGACCTTGTCTACTCCATCCCTGCTTACAGGGCTTTTGTGACTTATGCCGGCCAGGTCGAGCGAGATTCCTCCTCCCTTAATATATTGACTTGCCTTCTTAGGTGAAGATCGCCTGTATATCCAAGGAGTATTTAGAAGCGATGGTTGCCACGATGGCTCGTCAGAGGTAGTCTACATTTAGACTCACCGTAGGGCGGGCCCTCCAGTAAAACCTCAGCCAATTTTAATTATTTATAATGCAGATATGGTAAATAATTGTAGTTGAAAATGTATGGATGATGAATAAAGAATTATGCCAAGACAAGACGCTGCTAGTTCGTACGCTCCTAGATTGCTCCTCGGGTACACGTGCCAAGGCCTGTCGTACAAGACAGATCGCGATCGGCTCGAAAACAACCGCGTCGTCCGAAGGGGTTCTATTTAAAATAGAAATTAGAGCACAAGCATTTCAAGTCAAGATATCGATGAATAATTCATTTTTGTTTAAAAAATGGATTATTCTAAGATTAAAAATAGTTATTCGTGATATTGTAACGTCGGTGAAAAGCTATAAAATCGGTTTGCTTGATCCGTGATATATGTAGATCAATTCGGCAGTGAGCTAAAGCGATGAGAGCATGGGTTCATATTCGCTTTTATGGAAAACATTGACCCAATTATGGTTCCAGAAAGATTCCGGCACTGCTTCATACAACAGGAGCAGGACCTCATAGTTTGAGATTATTTAATAGAATGATCTAGTCGGCATGTGTCATGGATCAAGAAAAGAGAAGCGTTGGTTCTCCAACGGAGCCCCCAGTTTACATATATAGATGCCCCATAATTTTAGAGGAGTGGAAATTCGTTAGCCATCTAAGAAGACGATAGCCTTCCCGGACAGAAGTCTGAAAAACAATAATCAAAACAAACAATAATCCTCGGGTCGGCTAGGCCGATTCGTTCGCGGTTTCGCTCGCACTTGGCACACCCTACCGAATAAAGATCAATAGTCATATATAATATTTATCCTTTAGACTTTTTTGACATATATAAAAAGTTTGTGACGTGTAGGATTTATATTAAAAGAGTTATTCGAGAGAAGTCAGAAACTTGGGGTCCCAGTCAAAATGGCCCCAATAACAATTAATAATAATAAATTCAACTTAGCACAAGGGTCTAATAATAATAATAATAATAATTAATGGGACCCCAAGTTTAGCCCGAGCGTGACTCGGCCAAGTAGTTTGTATTGCATTCACGAGCACGAGCGCTGCTCGCGCAAATCGTATTCCGACTTGTCGGTAGTTACTTGCCCGAGCCAAATATATTTATGTATTTGTTTTTATTAACTTACCCGAGCGGTGTTCGGGCAGTCTTGTTTCGATTTTTTGAACCAATAAAAAAATGTAAAAGGTCCATCATAAAGGTATGAAAAGGTTGTATATCACTTTCGTGTAAATATGAAAATACGCATTGAAACGATCGTGAGTAGATAGCGATCGACCCGTACAAATGTCAGATTTTTGAATTAAATATTCATGAATTAATTTCAGCATGAGCTGAATTTATTAAAATATTTTCATGCACAGGACGTATTTATTATAATTATATTGTAATTAAATAATTGTATTGTTTTTCAGCTCTGATACACATATTTTCAGTGACATTAGTAAAAAAGTGCACGTCAATTTCAATCGTTACTACTTATATTGTTATATCTAAAGTATCTATATTATATCTCTATAAAATATCAATGCTTGATTTGAAAATAATTAAATTATAATTAACGATTTGGCTGTGTAATATGTATACCGGTTTAAGATTATGGGAACACAAGATAAGAATACTTAAAATGATTAGAAATACATAAAAAAATATAAATGTTTGTTTCGTTAACCTGACCGTGCCGATGGGGTATATTGGATACCCCATATTTTATTTTTTTCTCGATAACTCTTTTAATATACCTATATAAGACCTGGGACAATACCGTTTAAATATTCATCGGACTTCAAAGGGTTGATGTACACATGCCACACTGGTTCATAAAATCGATGGACGAAATCGTATAGTTTAATAAAAATATTTTTTTTATATATTAATATAAACACAGGATTTTTCTGAATCATTTTCAGCTATAAAAAATCGTCTTGACAATCATCAGGAATTCTTTTAACAGGAAATATAAATGGATTGCGTACGAAAACTAACACATCGTCGCTAAGTTTAGGAAAATAATGACTGAATTTATTTTCCAATGCATCCAATGCTACAAAATTTCATTTCTGGAGGATTCTGGAAGATCCTGTTCTTTAACATTAGCAGCAAGAGTTGAAGATGATGATTCAAACATTGCAACATTGCTTAATCTTACATTTCTCTTCCAATTTTCGATCTTGCTCATAAAAACTCTCAAGGCTTATGTCAATTTGATGATATCTGTATTACAGTCAACCCTCCTATAGCGTACACTTCTATAGCGTTTGCGGCGATTTTTTGTATAGCGGCCGTTCTATAGCGTTCATTTTATAAAACTTAGTTAAAGTTTAGTTAAAGTTTAGAAAGAGTTAGAACATATTTTGTTCAATACGATCGTTCAACAGAACGATTAGCTGAATTAAAAAAAAAATAATGCAGACAGAAGTTGTTTCCGACAATAAAGATAATTTCCATTTATTAATCAAAGTGAAGAAGAAATTGAGCAACTGTTATTAAAAAAGTCTCGATGGTACGTGATATTAGATGACACTGACAGTAATTACATGCATCATTACCCAACTTAAAATGTTAATTTTTTTTCTTTCTTTGATTATTGTTTATTTTTAATATCATCATCATCATAATCATTTGCCAGTCACAAGGCTCTCACTCGCTGAGGGCATGGACCTTACCAAACTCTTGCATGGTAGTCGAGACCAAAGGAACCTGAGTCTTACACGTGACGTGAGGGCTCTCCTTTCGTGTCCATACCGCGGGGACCCGAGCCGTCTTGGTATGCGGTTTTTTTATAAAGAGTTTCCCTCTCTTGGCCATTGCTGGCATTGGACGTACATCTTCTACCATGTATTTTTAATATATTTTTATTTTATATTAATATGTATCCTAAATAAAACATATTTCCGAAAAGATTTCATAATTTATATTTACCTTTTTATTATTTATTCATCATATGCTAAAGCATTTTATAAAAAATAATTAAAAAAATGTCTATCTGGCACATCTGTTGCGAATGAAAAAACTGGAAGAAATATAGGCACGAGCTATTGTTATCTAACTAAACACGTGCAAGGTCATTGAAAATATAATTTGCTTCAAATCGCAAATTACAATTAAAAAAAAACCTAACCCCTAATTTTGTATGGGTGCCTAATTTTCTATAGCGTTTTTTTTATTACGTTTCCTCTTGAAAGCCATCGAATACTTTTTTATAAAAAAAAACGAAGATGATAAACTGCATGATAAACTGATTATCTTCTATCATGTAGTTCATTTTCCTGTTCTTAAATAAATACAAACAGCATTCCATAATTTATTCAGAGCCTGTCCCATAGTATCGTATGTCGTATGTTTAATGCTTTTGCTCTATTTTTTTTCACAAATTTTTACAACTGGTAACATACTACATATTAAAGATTTATATTGTAGTATTTGAGTACAGGAGTAAAGTGCTGACGAGTTTGTAATATTAATTTAGATTTTTTAATCATGAATTTACGATTTAAAATACGTCTGATTCTTTTTGACTTTTTCTAAGATATTTTGCTTAAATTTTATACAAAAATTTCACAACCGGTAACATTCTAGGGATTGATGTACGTCTATCTTATCTTTATTTGACGGATGTATAAGAATGTTTTTGTGATTTTTATGACGTCATCGGCGATGAAAAATCAATTATTATTATTGAATTGGCATTAAATCTGTGGAGATTATTGCAATCTTTATACATGCTATCGGCGAAAAAATTAAAATCTCGAATAGAAATGCATATATTAAATTATCTAGGTATTTTCTTTTATAATATGACGTATTTTTATTGTTATTAAATAAAAAAATGTCAATATATTGTAAATTCGTATTAATTTTAATTTCAGGCCGGTTTTCGTGTCGAAAAATGGCTCGTTTGGAAATGTATTACATAAGATATTATGCCGTAGAACTGTATTAATTTTACACTAGCGCTAGTTAGTGGTCAACCCGTTATTTCACACCTTGCAGACCACGTAAAAGATCACGACTCTACGAAACGCGATCATTTGCAATAATCGATCTCTAATCGTAGCCATGAACGCATTCGTCTTGCTGTACGTCGTCGTGTTGGCGATTTTCTTAGAAAAAACTGTGAGTTTCATAGTCGAGCCGGTGACATATCAAAGGAATAATCATATCAATAACAACACCGAAGTCGGACATAGAACTGGAAGATGTGAGTGATATTTAATTGTGTGCCATGTGTTATCATTATCAGTGAATTTTGTAATTTTATTTTATTATCTCGGTTGTAATATCCGACGGTGATAATGCATCGATTGAGGAAAATTCATCGTAGATGTATTTGTTGTGTGAAAAACCCATGATTTTTAAGCAAATTCGCAATGAAATAATTCGAACAATCAACGAATCAAATTATTGTGCAATGATGTAATAATTTCGTCAACATTTACTTATCATGCAAAATTTAAACGTATTTTTTCCAGTTTTTCCTTTCTTCACAATTATCCGATTCGAGAATACTGCTTGTAACGGAAACGGAGGAAGAAGCGTCGGCACATGTTTCACTCGCAGAGAGTGCAAAGATCTGAGTGGAATATCAATGGGTAGTTGTGCTTCGAGAAGAGGTGTATGCTGTGTTGGTAAGTCATCTCATTTTGAACATATACAGTAACGGAAATTGTAATCTACTCTTCGCATTGAATCCAACAAGCTCTTATTGTTTCTGCCATTATGTGACAAAAGAAATCTTAGATATTTTTTACCTAGACTAAAGTAAATTCTTCTTTAGTCGACATCTCATGCCTGAGGAGCGTGAACATTTTTGTTCCGAATCTTCTTGATTTTCTCTCCCCAGGATTCTCTGCATTTTGCATCATGGATCGTATTTGGAGCCTGTGGCGCTCTGCCCTTTCAACTGCGTCCTTGTACGTTTCCAAGCGCGACGAGCTTCTCTAAGCTATCGTTTCTTCTGGCGAGATGCCCAAAGTATCGAAGAATCCTCCAGAAAGCTGATTAAATCTGTCAACTATCATCAGCTTGGTTATATTAATATTGATCTCGAGTCCTAGCCATTTCTTCTTCATTGTTGGTTTTCAATTTAACATATCTGATATTTAAAAAAAAAATCCCTGCTATTTTCAATCCGCCTTCCCAGTTTTCAATGGCTTTTCTCATGATATACTCTCCGTATAAGTTAACCCTTTCAATGCGGCGGGTCTAAACACGATTCTGCATCTGAGTGCGGCGGCCGTTTTGGACCAAATTATTTTTTTGGCGAGGTAAATTTGTATTCACCGTTTACCGCTATATTAGACCATTTTCCTATAAGAGATTTATGCAAACATGTTGATTATGATATGTTCTTCCATCTCAACTAAAAAAATAAACTCGATTCGCTTTATTTTCGTAATAATAAATCAAACAAAATATCAATTGCTCAAACAGAGATTAAGTGAAAAAAATGGGAATGCGAATCAAAATCAAAAATGCGAAATGCAGTTTTCTTATACCATTACATCCGTACTGCGTGTATATGGAACATAATGTGCAGTGGAACACCCATAAACAACCTAAGGCCGAGATACGTCACCGATACTACTGCGGAGATTGGAATCGTTACGGTTTATATTTACATATTACATGGTTCCTATAAATTTCTTGTGATATGTTGTATATTTATTGACAGCAGTTTTATTAGCTGATTTTTAAAACAAACACCATCACTTAACTCGGTCTAGTTACATGTAACGACAAGTTAAAGTTTTAAAGAATCTCGCGCATGTACGACATGTGGCCGCACCCTTGACACGATTTGTATGCGCATGTACGTCATGTGCCCGCACTGAAAGGGTTAAATATGTCTGAGGAGAGTATACAGCCCTGTCTCATCCCCTTTGAGGACTGGAAATTTTGGAGTGTTGTTCTTATACATGCTTCTGATAAGGTGTACAATGTGCAACGGTGCGCACGAACAAAAAATAATAATTTACCGCTTTAACCCGATGACGTAGTCCAGTATCGTCCTAGAAGATCCTAGAAGAAGTCCCAATCGTTAATAATCGTCCTAGAAGAAGTCCCAGTCGTTAATATAACTTCTGCATTGACGAACACTAAATATCCAACTCCACAGTAAGAAAATTATCTCCAAACCATTTTTTATGATGGAAATTTTCCGTCAAATTTTCTCCTTCCTTATATACTCAATGCTATCTGAGCCAAACATGTTAAATTTGTTTTCATTTGAGAAGTTAATTTTCCTCCAGTCCTCCAAGTGGTTTTTTCGCCGCTGATCTTGCCAAGAAACCATCTACCCTGAGCCTTCTCCATACCGTTTCGACACTGATTTCGGTTCCTCTGCCTCCGATGAACTCTGTTCTTATATCCACTGAAGTTTTTAATCAGTTGGTTCAGCATAATCATTTTATTAGACGATCTTCTGAAGATATTGGTTGTCTTCCGCTTCGGTCCTGTTCCTTTTTCCGCTCTACAGACCCAGTTTTTTAAGAATTTTCATTTTCCTTGTATAAGATCGCAATTTTCGCTTTGTCAAGTGGGTTCATTTCTTCATTTTAAAATGTTATTTTTTGGTTTTCACTTTATCCAACATTATATCACAATATGCACAACTACTTCTGGTAAAGTAGTTAAATAAAGCATAACTTTATATAAAAAAAAATCATACTCCTTCCCATGATCACGAACTTGACCTGAAAAATAACTTTTTTTTGTTTGAGTAGATTTTATTAACCGTTACTGTGCCCAATTAAAATTACATAAATTAATCTTAAATATAATCATCAGTGCAAAGGACGTGCGGAGGTTCTACTAATGCCAACAACACCTATTTTTCGAATGCCGAATATCCATCGACCACAACATCCGTGAGGGGGTGCACCATGAGAGTAACCAGATGCAATCCGAAAGTGTGTCAGGTATATGTCGTGAGAATTGCATGCGGCGCTTTTTTTGCATAATTTTTAATTATAAACTGCAGCTTCTTCTAAAAATAAACTTGAAGTATCATGTAAACTGTCAAAGCACTGCTACACGCTATTACTATTAATAACATGTAATTAATAAGCACCATTATCTAGTTAGAGTTTTCATCCCGAATATCAAACTCTATAACCCAGCCGTGCTATTGGGCAATTTGATTTTTCTCGAATCACACTTTTAATATACATCTTACAAATCACGAACTTTTTAAATTTGTCTAAAAAAAGTCTAAAGAACACATATTATAAATGATCTGATATGGCTCCATACCCTACAATCCGAAAGAATATGAAATTATACTCTACGCCCCATTAGTTAGATGCTATGTGAACAATGAGATAAACGCAGGGTGGCTTTATCAATCCCAAGATAGGGAGGACGTGAAAGACTGAGTCGATCCTTGAAGAGGATGGCTTCGGTCTTATTTGAAGCATATGAAATTGATTGGTTTGGCACCATTCTGAAATGACTTAAAGAGCGATATCGATGTACGCAAGAGCTAGCCTGGACAACTAGTGTAATATCGCTGGTATAAGAAGTGATATGAGAGTCTATCGGTAAATCAACTTTGAGTAGATTGTCCCAAAGAACATTCTAGAACAAAGGTTCCAATACAGATCCTTGCGGGCTTTCGATTGAGGTTGGTCGACAAAACACTGAACGTCCGGCTTAGAAAATTATGCTACGAAGTAATTGAATAAGACTATATAAATACAAGAGCGCTAGTTAAGAGCCCAGGTCTCATTAAATATCAATCTTCATCTCGTACGATCTGCCGTCACGTCGTGGCATCTTCCGATCAGTATCAGTGATGCAGCGTCTCGCTGTACAGAGACCAACCACCTCAGCCTAGATCTTGCTCTTCTCTTTTCGATTATAAGCCTTTTCGAATGATGATAGCTCAAAATATAAGTCTCAGAACCCTCCTTTCCGGAATATTCAGTTGTCGTTCATTTTACTACGCCACAATTCAGACTCGTAGGAAAACTATGGTAGTCCTGGCCTCAGGGTTGACACGGACCCATCTTTGTTGATGCCAGGCAGGTGGCTGGAGGAAGACCGGCAGAGATCATGTAGTGCTCTCCGCCGGTCTTCCTCCAGCCAGCATATATATAATAATGTCAGGACAATCTGATGTCTGACCGTAGATGCTTAAACCTTTCTCGTTTTCTTCAAATATATTTAACGAAAATATCATGTCGATTGCGACGATATGGTATATTTGGGATGAACTCAAATTAGTTTATGGTGATTACGATCAAACTATTGCTCCTCCGATTGATACTCAGCGGTGAGTATTGTGCGATGTAGCTAGCGATACACATAACATTTATGTATTTATTATTATAAGGAAGCGTATATTTATTTTTCTGGTTTATGATGGAAGTATAATTTTAGCTGCGGGTTGATATGAATGAATTATCCCTGGCTCAACCCGACCTCAACGGTTGTACCGACGACTACATGACTATTACCGGTGGTGCTACTCAAGTGCCGTCGATATGCGGAGAAAACCGTGATCAACACTTCTATGTGGACTTTCAAGAAGACGATCCTATAGTTTTGTCCATAGCGGGAAACGGAGCCAATACATTCGGCAGGCGATGGAACATGAAGCTAACGCAGATACCATGCGATGCTCCCTGTGGTATAGCCGGTACGAAACATACACTATTACATGAAATCACTATCGTTTCTTCTAGCGAGATGCCCAAAGTAGTAGAGTCTGAAATCTTTTATGTTTCCCATTTCTTCTAGGACAGATTCGTGTTAGCAGACAAATGAAGCATATTAGACTCTCTACTAAATGTTTTTTAGTCTTTTTAGTTTTCTATAAAGTTATCGATAACTTTGACATTGGATTTTTAGCCACTCCAATTTCCCTTCTTATTTCAGGCTCACAATTTATATTACACGTAAGTAGAGATCCTAGATAGGGAAATTCTTCGGCACCCTGAAGATTAGCGAATCTGAATAGTTGATTGCTTCTATCGATTTTCTCGTGGTGCTAGAGGTGAGTAGGAGGACAGGAGCCGATGGGGGCCCCCTAGAGCAAACCGCGCTCCGGGCCGCCCGAGTCAAAATGCTAGGCTACGGCTTTCTGTTCTCCGAAACCCTTGGCGAGAGAACTGGAGGCCTTTGGCGAGAGTCCCCGCCGACGGGCGGTGCGCCATGAGCTCCTCCTCGACGACGGAGTTCCCTGTTGTCACCTATTGCCTTGGAGGAGCAATCTTTGACTCTCAGTCGAACTCCGGGGTCTAGATGACGAAACGGGCTCAGTACACAACGTCTGATGGGACGCTTCTAACCGCTGTCCGTGCATAGGCTCGACATTGGTTCGCAGAGCATCTGTAGACAGCATAGCTACGGCGAGGCACGCGGAAACTCCCCTAGAGTCGGGGATGGAGTTTGCGGATGTAGCAAACCCGCACGATTCCACTCTATCACAAGCCTCGCTGTGCTGGGCGCAAGAAGAGCGGGAAGGGAATCGGTTCCTCGCTCCCTTCTGATAAACAAGGCTTCATGTGGCCCAGTACAATGCAGGGCGTGATGTGGGATCGATCCCGACCATACAGGGTCCTCCTTTCCCCTGGTCTATTTACTTTCATCAGCATATCTTATATTGCGTATCTGTTTTCTTCCTATTTTGAATCCGCTCCTTTGAGAACTGAAAATATAAAAATAAAAACGGTGAAATAATTGTATAGGCATTTAATCTCGAATATACGCAATAATAGCGATTGTTTTTATGATTTCAGCTCCTAGTGGATGCCTAATGTCGTACGACGGGGTCTCGGGCACAGTACAAAGTTTTAATTATGGAGAATCGCTCGCTATCCCACCAGGTACTAACGGCTCGCTATTGAGTAGAGAAATGAGAAATTTAAAATATGGAGTTTGTATCAAGATGCTACCAGGATATTGCAGCATAACCTGGAGCCAGAGTGCAGGTATGTACTCGTTCACAGTGAGCGGCGATGCTAGCTCAACCAGTTTGGTGGGGACAGCGGATGTCAGTAACACCGGCGCAGATTGCACTACAGATTACGTCATAATACCAGGCGCAGGAATGGTTGATAGATTTTGCGGCCTTGGATTTCCACCAGTCACCAGTGAGTATCAAGTAATATCATCCCTAGCCACCCAAAGGTAAATGCCGGGATAGTACCTTGAGCCGTTTGCCACCACATTACCATTCTCTAGAAACTCGCTCCGTCCCTCCCAGGCCAGGCTGGCCAGGTCCCAGGCCGTAGTGCCAACGAGGAAACTCGTTCGGATGGGGCAATGCCACACGAAATCATCATCATCATTGGCTAGTGCTTAGTGTACCAGTTCTGAAAATGGGTGAATGCATTCAACAAGTTAATGGCAATCTTCGTATGTCCCGTAGATGAGACAAAGGGCGTTCACCATGTCTTTATTTTCATTCGCATTTGTTGTGCGATCAATATTTTATGGCTCTGTTCAACAGTTTTCCACTAATGAACAACGAGCCTTTGATTGGCATTCAAAGAGCTAAATTCTTTATTATGTGGTCTTATAGACTTACTGTATTGTTTGCTATCCTTCGCGCTGGAAGGATAATGCGCTCCTAGCTGGAAGAATTCTAGACATCGCAATTTGGTCTCAATCCCATCGTATACAAGGCGCGTCCACAAAGTAAGTTTCCCAATTGTCCCACAGCTAGCAAACCTTATAATGCGCGTAGCGACTGCTGATATGTAATAGAGCAATGACGTGGCCATGGCGCATGCACGAACGTTAAGTCGCAAGTTTCAATCCCAGGCGGCAGACTTCTACGACACCATAATTGGTCCCACGGTATGACAAACGTCTCAAATCCGGTGGCGAATTTCTTAAAATTGTGTTTTATTTATGTAAACGGTCCCGGGGAAACTTACTTTGTGGATGAGCCTCATATTTCTTTGCAATTTAGAATTGCAGTTCTCTCCTCGTGCTTAAAAGTCAGAGGGGATTCATCGTTTTATCTACTTCTTTCAGTGCCTTATCCGTTTTCAGACGTATGAGATCATTCTTTTCTTATCTGTTCTTCATTTATTTGTCTGTTTGGCGAGCTGCAACAATTCTATAGCTCTCAACCCGGTTCAGTTGCAAATGTTGTAGAGCAACGGCAGTTTCTAAATTCCCAACCACCGATTATCTTCAACTTTTAATTGAATAATGTGTTTCAATTTTATAATTTTTACCGCGTTCCGTTCATGGAATCAATAACATTTTTTGGTAGTATCAGGTTAAAAGTTCAAGCTTTGATTCAATATAAATTGCAGTCATTGAAAAGGGGAAGTTTCTTGCTTGAAAAATTTGAGACAAACCTGTTCATCATCATTTCCCTACACCTCCCTTATTAAAACGATCTCTTTCCATTCTAAGGTTTACGTAGTCAGAAAATGAGTTGCTTCATTTACAGTCAATCCTTCTATAGCGTGTCTGGAAAATGTTTCTTGTTGGAAAATGGAAAAATGTTTCATGTGTTGATTGCGCTTAATTTATAAAATACTAAAAACCTAACCCCAATTTTGAATGGGTGCATTGTTTTCTATACGGTGAATATAGCGCTATAGGAGGGTTGATTGTAGTCTATTATTACGCATGCTTTCATAGTTCAGAATATTTAAAAAAAATATTAATTTAGCTAGTGGTGGATTGATTGCGACTTGAGAGGTCCCAGGCGCAATCTAATTTTGAGGTACACCCTCAACATATTTTCACTACCCCTCCACCCTATAATGTGCATTCTACGCGCACGTCTTTTTACTAAATTTTCAATGTTTTTAATATATAATTAATTTCGCATCAATTTATGTAAAAAGCCAAAGAAAATTAGCGATCATGATGTTACAAATATTTATCATTTTTAGAAAAATTCAGGGTTCTCCTGTGGGTCGAAGGACTCGTAAAACAAACCATAGCTGGCATTAATCGTTCGCAATTAATTTTTAGAGAATTCTGTTAAATTATTAATTATTTTTGTTATGAAAAAAGTATTTAAACCTAATTTTTAATAGATCTTTAATATATTTTCAGGTAGCTCAAAACCATTTGTTTTATATGTGGTCACCAACGGAAATGAAACAGGAGACGCGGCCAACAGAGGATTTAGTTTAGATTATCGACAAAATTTATGTTAGTTTATAAAAAAAAAATAATAAAAAAAATCAACAAATATATCTATATATATATTTATTTATGAACACGTTCGAGATGATGCTGTTACAGATTAATGACTATTTTTTTTGTTATTCAAGAATAGATTTTCCATATTGTTCTGTTGACAAAATTAAATGCCTATCATTGACTCATAATTAGATCTGAAATACTCGAGATTAATTGATGATAAGTTTAGAAATTCGATTTTATCGCATCGTATCGAAAATTCTTTGGCAATGGCGGCAAAATCTGATTTGAATTGACGCTGATTGTTGCCAATATCATTAATTGCAATGCTATATATAGCGAAAAGATGCTATACATCATATGTATGCTGTACAATGTAAATAATTTAACAATAGAAATCTGATAAAGTGAACTAGATTGGGACGCTGATGATCCGGATAATGAGAAAAATATATATTTTTATTCGAATAAAACGTTGAATCACAAAATCCGAATCCAATTCAGATCTGAAGAACTGAAGAATTACTGAAAATGATTCTTTTGGTTGTTGAAACTTCGAATAATACAGATCCATATTTATCCAATTAAACCTCTTTAACAGTATTTCAGACGATTTTCGAGTCTAGTCGGAGACTTAAGCATCAGCATTCTTATTCCATTCAATGAATTAAGTCTTCTAAATGTTCAGAGCTCCTTATCTCAGCACATTGTTGAATGGAGGAAAATATATCTATCAATAAATAAATTAAAAGATTTTTTTACATCATCAGTTTTAGTTTATTTTAGGCACAATCAATAAATGAAATTTGATAAAAACTATTTCGGTAACAAATGAATCCATTATTCATCAGTGACTTTTGATCGATTCGTTGTTTTAAAAAAAATCAAGATGATAGATTAATGCTGGAAAATTTGGATTGATCTATAGATATATCTATCGTCATGTATTACTATATAAAACAATATTACATAGTAACATATTCTTGCAAATAGAAATTTATCTTTCGTCCGGAATATTTAACCCTTTCAGTACGGGGCGCATGACGTACATGCGCATACAAATCGTGTCCAGGGTGCGGCCGCATGTTCGTACATGCGCGAGATTCTTTAAAACTTTAACTTGTCGTTACATGTAAACTAGACCGAGTTAAGTGATGGTGTTTGTTTTTAAAATCAGCTAATAAACACAGCTATCAATAAATATACAACATATCACAAGAATTTATAGGAACCATGTAATATGTAAATATGAATAGTAACGATTCAAATCGAGCGTGGTGTCTCATTCAAATCTCCCCGGTAGTATCGGTGACGTATCTCGGCTTATAGGCAAGTGGTCTAATATAGCGGTAAACGGCGAATACAAATTTACCTAGCTAAAAAAATAATTTTGGTGCAAAACGGCGACGCACTCAGATATAGAATCGTGTTTAGACCCGCCGCATTGAAAGGGTTAAATTAATTTTATTTTTATTGCAATTTTGATGTTAAAAAGTTTAAATAATTTACGGTTAGACGTGATCATGCCAACTTGTACTGAAACTAATAGGATAAGCTAATGGATTTAGGCAGTGGTGGCATGTGGGTAAAATATTTGGGGGTGCTGCGCAATGTTTAAAATGAAAAAGTGTATTTCGCTGATGTTTATTTAAAATATAAATAATAAGGTGAGGTGAAAATACTAATATTAACAATAATAAAATAAGTGACAAGCGACACGTAGCTCAGAGAAGCTGTGAGTGAGTATGACTGTACCGAGTGGCAGCGCGACCCCCCCCCCCCCTCCGCTCTCCGCTATCAGCCCGCATCCATCCAATACACGACGCACCGACGCCTCTGGCAAAAACTGAAGCGAAAGATCCTGTAAATTCATGCAGGGTACAATAAATGCCAACATTTCTTTAAAATCAGAATTAAAAATGTGTGTTTATATATTTTGAGTGAAATTTTGACTTAAAAAATTAACATTCAAGGTAGTAAATGTGGAAAATGAGGTGTTACGGATTGAAGTTGAAGCAGGTTTGTCCAAATCTATTCTACAAATAGCAGATACAGTCGGATACTCTTGGTTTAGAGTGCAAGAACATTTAAAAATAATTGGATTAGCAAATCTGTAGGGATTCGAATGTGTCAAAAATTAATGAAATTAGATAAAAACTCAACATTTCTTCGACATCCCGTTACAGAAGATGAGAAGTGGGTAATGTACTCGAACCATTGTCGCAAAAACACTGGCTTTCTAAAGTGCAGGTACCACTGGCAACGCCGAAACTGAAGCTTTTAACTATATAATTTTTATCATTCAAAGAAAAATTAATCAACTCCTGCCTTGAACTCTGTCTCGAACTAATGGTTCTTCCGATATACGCTGACTCGCTAAATTAAAAGACTAATGTCGTTTGCTTGACAACAAAAAATAAGACACGCGTGAACAAACTAAAAATAGAACAAGGTCATTTAAAACATGCTAACGAAGAAATGTTTGATGTATTGATTTCGTTCAATTTATTAAATAAGATTAACCTAGCCGTGCCGATGGGGTAAATTGGATACCCCAAGTATCGAATCTCTTTTAATATAAATCCTATATATCACAAACTTTTTGTATTCGTCTAAAAACGTCTAAACAATAAATATTATTAATAATCATTGTCATGCAATTGCGAAAAAAATAATAGGAAAAATAATATTCGCTGCTGTTACCACGCGCGCGATATTTTTTCTCGCTCGCATTCGGTATGATGTGTATAATCCATTTTTTTTTTAAAAAATACAAGATATTGAATTCATCAATATTGTGTTCATGGCGATCATTCATTTATAATTGTTGCGAAAGGATGCAACCATCAGGGGCATGCCGTCCATATGGCCAGATTGAGCGGTGCACACAGACGCCGGAAGATTAGTTGCGCCAAAAGACATTGATTGGGGAAAAATTGAAAAATATTGATTTATTAACATTTCTTAAAATTGAAAGAAACTCAACTAAAATCCTAATTCTTTTCCTTAAAATGTTTTTTTTTATTGTAGAGGGGGGAGTATAGGGGTCCCAAATAAATCCTCCTTCTGATTTACATTTATTTTCCGTTTTAAGCCAGTTTTAAGACACTAAAAAAAATGAGAATAAAAAACGGCAAAAAAGTGTAATAGAATTGATTATAATCGATTAAATAAACAGAAAATCTATGGAGCGTTATTTGGATTTAAATCCAATTAAAAAACTATTGACAATGATTAAAAATAATAATCGATTATATTAATTTTCTTGGATCTCTTACATTATAAATATTTGATATGATAAGACTGTGAAAAATATAGATGTTACAAAGAATTACAATTTATTATGGATTACATTTATTCCATCAATTCCAACTGTGACTCAAAAACAAAGAAACAAATAACAGCAATTCAATCAATTTAAGATAAAACTAGGCCACCCTCCGTTTTATTTTATTGTAATAAAAAAAATGCACGTTTTGTGAAACTAATGACGATTTATTTTTGATGCTAACTTTCTCTTCATTCATTGAACACATTCTGCTATTTATTCAATAACCATCTCCACGTTTATTGTTACTGATTTCGTGGATCTCACGATCCCACCTCTATTTTTTTGTTATATAAATATTTCTTCTTTAATGTGACCATTTATTTTTTCTTCAAAACGGAACATTTACTATTTTTTATGTAATAAATAGTATACGCATCCAAAAAAACGTATATTCTTTAGACTTTATATTTATTTATGAAAAAACAAGTAGAAATAAATATTTTATTTGCTCGTATATTTTTCTGAAGAACAAATTAGCTTCAGTCTATTTGGAGTTAATTTTGAATACGAATGAAATTTCAAGCACGGTTTCTGAAAATTTACTTACGTAAGTAACTTGGCTTTGAGAACTGCGACTTTCAATTGTGTTTTTCGCAATTATTCATAAGGGACAATACCCTTTCTATGAGTTCATTAGTGCCGACCAAACAACATGTTTTCAATAATTATACGAAAGTTCTAAATGTTTCTAATTATTGGTGTGAAAGTGTTTGAACAATTCCACCAATTATCGGTTGAAACATTACCAGTGATCATATTTTGTAGTGTAATGTATTTGGAAATAAGTGAATACACATCCAATACTTCTGTGTCTTGTTTTAGAATTCATAAATCCTTTTGCAATTACCTAGGTATTTAAGTTAAATTCGCCCAGTCAGATATTTATAATCCTTCTGACTCTCGAGCTTTAACACAGTTTGATGAAACGTAGCTATAATTCAAAGTTAGTGTTTTCAAAAAATGTTCTCAATATGTTTGGGCATTAATCTATAGTCAAAAAGTAGTTTTTTAAGCAAGCCGTGTCGATGGGATCCCTAATTTTTGATTTTTTTTGAACAACACTTTTAATATATATCTTACATGTCATCATTTTTTTGTATTTGTCTAAAAAAAGAATAAAGGATAGATATTATTATTGATTATTGATCTTTATTGTCCGCAATTGCGAAATAAATAATAAAAACAACAATATTCGCTTCTGTTGCCACGGTCGCGATGTTGCGATCCGGTACGATGTGCCAAATGCGAGTGAAACAGCGGACGAATCGGCCTAGCCGACCCGAGGATTTTTGTTTTTCAGAAATATTTCTTAACAATTAAAAATATTATAAGCGATATAATTGATAGCAGCGCACTAGCAAAGTGCGCTGCCTTCTGTTCGGGAACTTTGGTTCATTCTTGAAGTTCTTCGGTCCTAAGTTGCTCTCTGTTCGGATCGCTAGTTATCTAGGAGTGCCGATGGGCTCTATTGAGGACCCCACGTTTCTGATTTCTCTCGAATAACTCTTTTAATATAAATCCTACACGTCACAAACTTTTTATATAATGTCAAAAACGTCTAAAGGATAAATATTGTATATGACTATTGATCTTTATTCGGTACGGGTGTGCCAAGTGCGAGCGAAACCGCGAACGAATCGGCCTAGCCGACCCGAGGATTATTGTTTGTTTTGATTATTGTTTTTCAGACTTCTGTCCGGGAAGACTACCGTCTTCTTAGATGGCTAACGGGTTTCTACTCCTCCAAAATTATGGGGCATCTATATATAAAAACTGGGGGCTCCGTTGGAGAACCAACGCTTTCTTTTCTTGATGCATGACACATGCCGCTGGATCATTCTATTATATAAATCTCAAACTATGAGGTCCTGCTCTGTTGTATGAAGCAGTGCCGGAATCTTTCTGGAACCATAATTGGGTCAATGTTTCCCATAAAACGAATATGAACCCATGCTCTCATCGCTTTAGCTTACTGCCGAATTTGATCTACATATATCACGGATCAAGCAAACCGATTTTACAGCTTTTCCCCGACGTTACAATATCACGAATAACTATTTTTAATGTTAGAATAATCCATTTTTTAAACAAAAATGAATTATTCATCGATATCTTGACTTGAAATGCTTGTGCTCTAATTTCTATTTTAAATAGAACCCTTCGGACGACGCGGTTGTTTTTCGAGCCGGTCGCGATCTGTCTTGTACGACAGGCCTTGGCACGTGTACCCGAGGAGCAATCGAGGAGCGAACGAACTAGCAGCGTCTTGTCTTGGCATAATTCTTTATTCATCATCCATACATTTTCAACTACAATTATTTACCATATCTGCATTATAAATAATTAAAATCTGTATTATTACAAAAGTATTATAAATAATAACAAAATATGGCTGAGGTTTTACTGGAGGGCCCGCCCTACGGTGAGTCTAAATGTAGACTACCTCTGACGAGCCATCGTGGCAACCATCGCATCTAAATACTCCTTGGATATACAGGCGATCTTCACCTAAGAAGGCAAGGGTAATATATTAAGGGAGGAGAATCTCGCTCCGACCTGGCCGGCATAAGTCACAAAAGCCCTGTAAGCAGGGATGGAGTAGACAAGGTCCTGGTGACAGACGGGGCCAGGGGACCGCATCACTACATTGAGCATCTCGTTTTCATAAGTAAACTCCGGACATTCCCAAAGAATGTGTTCCGATGATTGTTCATTGGAGTAAAAAAACTCGCAAGCCGGGTGATCCTCGAGGCCCAGACGATAAAGATTGGCGTTAAAGAAGCCATGTCCCGTGATAAACTTGGGACACGCAACGGTCGGGGACCAACCAACGCAGCTTAACTCGAGCATTGGGGAAGAACCGGAAACCAGTTCTGCCGTACTCAAAGCAGACCAACGGGATGGTCATATCTTTAACGGGATATTATGAAGTCTCTTCTTGAGTGCGGCTCGGACCAAAGCTTCGACGTCGATCGGGAGAACGTCCTGGTCCCCAAGACGTGCTCGATAGCCACGGGGGATAAGCCAGACCGCATCCCGGATCTGGAGTTCCAAGTCCAATTCCCAAATAATGTGTTCCGATGATTGTTCATTGGAGTCACAAAACTCAGATGTATTGGCAGTTTAAGGGGCTCTACGGAAAACACACAAAACGCACGACCAAAAAGCCCAGGCTTCGGACAACCACGGGGGAAGAGGACCCCGTAGTAGTCGGGAGCACCTGCAAAACCGAGCCAGCCTATACTGGTCCATACATAGGACCTGTTTCACCGGTGAGATGTGCACCTGTTTCCCTTCCCGCCCGACTCCGACTCCGGACCGCAAGCGTGCGATCAGGACGAATTGAGCGGACTCGCCACTTCCGCATCACTCCATCCGTTACTTAGGGTAATAGATCCTGCGAGGACCGCCGGGCATAGGAGTCTCTTCACATAGCCAGCTGGGCAGCTGGTACACATAAGACCTCATATATCATTCATCATGTAGACGCGTGGGAGCTCAACTGGGAGTCGATTGCTCCTCCTCGTGTTCCTTGACGATCCTCGCCTGGGGTCTCGTCCGAGGAAGAGCCCAAGGCGCACCAGTCCGACAGGGATCCCACTCTGCCGGATGGGGACTCTCGCCAAGGATCCCTTGTTAGTTTCGGGTGGCGGGCTTTACCCGCCACCGTACTCACATCTAGCACCACGGGGAGGTCAGGAACCATCGGAACCCTCCTGGGGTTATCCCCAGGGAGAGATTCCACTAGATAGATGTATTGGCAGTCGTATTTTTAGATTTCTTTCCATCCTTTCTAAAAACGGGACATTTCGGCTTCCCGAAGCCATGCTTGGGGACAATGGGACAGGCTACCCAAAAACGGGACTGTCCCGTTCCAAATGGCACGTATGGTCAGTTCATCCATGTTGCGTCCCGAAGCCGTACTTGGGACAACGGGACAGGCTACTTAAAACCGGGACTGTCCCGTTCAAAACGGGACGTATGGTCAGTTCGTCCATGTTGCACCCGATAATCATATTACACTCATAATTTACGACATGTGATGTGTTCATCTGTCAAAAACCGTTAAAGTTTAACACCTACGTTCGAAACAATAAGGTAAGGTGGATTAACTATTCTGGTATCAGTAAGACTCCAACATGAAGACCCGCTTGGTCGTACTGACTTTGATCGTGGTCGTAGCAAGTGTAGATCCAGTCCAAAACGACAACAGCTCATTGACCCACGTCAACAGTTCCAGAAATGCCAAATGTGAGTAAATCGTTCATTTTTTTTTTTAAAATAACACATAATCTATAAAATATACCAATAAAAATATGCTTAAAATCATATGTTAATAGTAATTATTTATTTGGGGATGGATGAATGGCATGATAAATTCCAAAGCGTCACTCACTCATATAGAGGTTCTATTAAGATATAGAAAGTTATGAGGGTAGTGCGTTGTAATCTCACAATCATCTCCATGGTCATAAATAAATACTAGAATACATGGATTTCGTCGGGAGGTTGAGCTCTCCGAGTATTAACTTAGCTCAGTCACGGTTAGCGTACATTATCATAACAGATTGTTAACTACAAGCCGTGATACTGAATGTTTATGATAATTATAACTATTATTAATCTGTAATATAACACAGAAACAATGATTATTATATAATAATGTTTTCACGCTAATTGTTTGGTGCATTTAATTATTTCTTTACAGTTTTTCCGATATTCAGTATCATTCGTTTCCCGAATACGGCATGTCCCGGTACCGGCAGTTTCGTCGGAACGTGTTTCACGCGACGTGAATGCAAGAATCTAGGCGGCCTCAGTACGGGAAGCTGCGCTTCCAAACGCGGCGTATGCTGCGTCAGTAAGTATAAAATTAATTACAATAAATAAATAAACATAATGACAATGTATAATCGCGCAATATATAATTTTGATTGCCGTCAGATCCAATTTTATATTACATAATTATACGATTTAATAACGCTCATAAATTTATGAAGATAAATTAATTTTTATTATATCGTAGCGATTTATAATTTAATAATGAAGTGATTTTGAGCCGATATTGTATTAGATTTAAAGCGTTTTGTGAGAATAACAGATTACGGATAAAACAATACTGTGTGATGTATAAACAGACTTCTAGATAAATTAATTAATCTTTTAATTTCGTCACACGGTATCAATCGTGTCATTAATCTGACTCTATTCCGCAATAGAATATTAGACTTAGCCGCAGACGTGGCTAATTCCATTATTCACAACGATGCCGTATGCCGTTTTAAAGGCTATCATTGAATATATTATGCTAAGCCAGTGGTTCTTAACCTGGGTTCGATCGAACCCCAGGGGTTCGGTGAGTCAATCCCCCGGGTTCGGCGGAGGTCAAAACACACACCTGACTTATTGTACGATATTATGAAAAATGATACGACGTATGATATAAGGGTTCGGTGAACGCGCATATGAAATTGGTGGGGCTCAGTACCTCCAACAAGGTTAAGAACCACTGTCCTAAACTCTGATAATACGCTATGAAATGTTCAAATAATTTATGTAATCGATTGAAAAATGTGATTGTATCAAATAAATTATGATATTGTGTAACGTAACGAGTTATAGAATGCTTCCGAGCGATATATTGATTTATTAAATCATCGTAACGTTATATTCTTATTCAATGTGGACAGTTATTCTAATAAAATATAACTTTTTCAGTACAAAAAACGTGCGGATCATCGTCCAACGTCAACAATACATATTTCAGCAATGTCGGTTATCCGGCGCCATTCGGCGCAGGCGGTTCATGTTCCATAACTATTCAAAGATGCAATCCGGATATATGTCAGGTATTATCGTTTGCGTAATCGTTTCAATTTCATTATTTAAAAATATTTCGAACCATTACTTCAACGGATGCCCTTTCGTTTTATGTTTCATTTGGACATTGATTCTTTGCACGATTGGAAAATATTAAATCGTCTTCCTTTAAGTATTGGAAAGTGTCAAACAATGACATTTTTCTAGACCAAAACAGCCCATCATCTTTAATTACAGATTTAGGAACGTAACTCTTTCCATGCAATCATCTGTTAAATATTTGGGTATTTTGTTTGATTCTAAGTTAAATCTTGGTTTATATGGATCAGATATGCGTATGAGATCATCAAGAATGTTGGAATTGTCTTGAGAAATTCTCATCACATATATAACACCTTGGTTATACGAGTGCTATACGATCGATTGATTCGGAGCTTGCTCGAATCAGGCTCCATTATATGGCCGCCTTATGATGCCTCGAATTCGCTTAGATTACAGAAAATCCAGAATTTTGATTCTACCAAACTTTATACTTCAGTGCGTGGATATAGGGCTGCCTGGGGTATGTAACGCTTAGGAAAAGAACATCGATCTACTTAGCAAAGCATTTCTTGAAGCTGTTGGTTGGCGTAGTACATAACCCCTTTGCACTGTGCGAGTAGCTATTATGGGCGCCACTACCATTGAGCTTGTTCACTCGTGCTTTTTCTTCCGCCAAATGTGAGAACAGGTGCTCTCAGAAACACTCCGGTAACCAGAGCTATTACTCTGCTCAACCACTTGGCCCGATGTTGATATATTTGATGTTAAATATCGCTGTTTCGTTAATCTTTTATAATCTCATATAACGTATTAACGGATGACGATATTTTGACTTTTTTTCGGCACGACTGAGTTAAGTAAATATAATTGTATGTATAATTTTGTTGTTGTTATTATACATTTATATTTTATATTATATATTTCTACTTTTTGTATTTATATATCATTTTATATCTTCAAATTAAACCTACGTTTTATTATTATGCTTTTATGCGTGATTGGCGACCTGGGTTAATCTGTAAAGCCAATCACGCATTGTCATGATAAATGAATGATTTGATTTTATTATATTTAAAATATGTCGCAGTTGAGGATAGATATTCTGGATTTAACGCTCTCCCCGCCAAACGGCAATGGTATTTGCGCCAACGATATCTTTACCGTAACCGGATCAAGATCGTCAGTCCCTTCGATATGTGGCGAGAACGCGGGCCAGCACTTATACATGGACTTCAATGGAGACTCTCCGATTATAATTACGGTCAGCACGAGTTCTGCTCTGACGCTAGGACGCCGATGGAATCTCAAAATCACACAGATAGCGTGCAACTCCGGGATTAACGGTAAATATCAATCGATTCGTACGTTCTGTATATTGTTACGATATTGATTTTGATGTTGCATTGCAGCGCCCAGCGGTTGTTTGATGTATTACACAGGAGTTACGGGAACGGTGCGGAGTTTCAACTACCGTTCGGATCCTACTCAACAGCTGTCGTCTCAGAATCAGATTGGAACGCGGGAGATCGCGAATTTGAACTACGGTGTTTGCGTCCGAGTAGAAGCCGGCTTTTGCAGTATAATGTGGCAGCAAACGGCTGATAGATTTTCGTTCACGGTGACGCAGGACGTGATAGGGCAGGGCGATGCCGTCGGCAACGCCAACGGCGCCTTGAACGGCATCACATGCAACACGGATTTCGTCGTCATACCGAACCCCGTAGACGCCGCCGGAGTAGCATTGAACGTGGACAGGTTTTGCGGAGTGGGATTTATACCGGTAACGAGTAAGTATGAAGATATTTCGAGTGATTGCATTAGCGCATATTGATATATATATATATATATATACGTCAAATTATATCTGTGAATTTTTGTTGCACCGCATGCGATTTTGCTTTTATATGAAATAAGCGATATGCAATTATGACGCAATTATTCAGGTTATTATAACGCTATTGTATATATCTAATATATTTATCATTTTTACAGCGACATCGAAACCTTATGTTCTAGGAGTTGTTACGAACGCAAACGAAGGGGCAGTCGCACCGAATCCGTTTGATATCGCAAACCGCGGATTCGTTTTAACTTACGCTCAACAATTGTGCTAACGTGTATATTTATTTACACACATATTTCAATGAGAACAAATATTGCATTCCATCGCAGGATAATATGAATGATATTGTGATATTTTGATGTTACTTCAGATGATAATTTCTTAATCTAAACTTAATAATGTTTGTGCGTTATTGATTTTATTGAATCGTGATCTTTGTATGCTCACGATATCGAAACAATTTAACGTATCTAATCATTTTAGTATGCAAATATACGTATTAAAATGGCAACGTAATCGACATGTTACATTGTCCAATTGGTAATATTTATATTTTAATCAATATTATTTCCTTATGAAATTCGAAATAGTATATATAATAAAAAAACGTACTCGTCAAGAATCAAATTAAATTTGTATGTAAATTATTTGAACGCTAATTATATGTAAGATCGCATTTATAATATAATTTCGATATGAATATGGATCTGTAAGTTGTTACGAGATATAAAAATACTAATTAGAAAACATTTTGACGCGTTGCCATTGCAAATTATTTTATTTATGTATATGTGAGTATATCGATTATACAATAAATTTATTTATATATGAAATTTTATTTATTTTCCGTGTTAAATATATTTTTTCAAGTGAAAAATTATGAAGTTATGAGCAATTTTATGAATATACCGTTATATCTCGATTTGCACAGCTAATAGGTATACAGAACACATATAAAAATAGAAGATGGGTTACATTAAATAAAAATCTGTGTAAATTGAGACTTTGAACTCTAAATGCGATAACCATTTTAATATTCACATTTGTCGCTGCTGTATTCTAATTTAACCAGTTGTTTTCTTTTATAATTTAACACAAAATCATTATTATCGACAGATTCTTCTGGATTAATCCTTACTAAATAATATGTCACCATTTTTTGTTATTAATTTTTGTTCAAATCCTTGTATATTTTTTCATTCACTTGCGACCGGCTACTTGAGACTCGTTTTGGGCAGATGTCCATATGTATGCC
>JAGXCT010033124.1:0-43758 GCA_022495035.1 Philopotamus ludificatus | reverse complement strand
TAATGTTGTTCTTGGTGTGCTCCGAAATGTCGGAGGAAACTCCAACAACGACGAGTACGGGAAGAATGGCAAAGTAAAAGCCATAAGAAATCATCATCATCCAATCTCTGATCCAATGTGGATGACGTTGATAGAGGCCACCAATGATAACGTGACGGAACTGCTCAAAATAATATAATCTAACAATAAGAGGAATGAAAGTCATAAAATAACTTTCTGAATCTGTAAAAGATGGAGGAATTATCTATCTTGGGACCTTACTTATGAATATCGGCAACTAAGAGCTAAAAATAAGAAGAATTTTGATATCAAAACTAAAGGATTGATAAAATCAAGTTCATCCAACAACCACATGTCCTTAAAAAGGATTTGTAGTAAAAAATTATAGCTCAGTAAAGCTTATAGTGCTTGAGAATAAAGAAGCAAAGGAAAGTTGTAACTGATACTTTATAATATTGAAAGAAATCCAAATAAAAATCAATACCATATGTCTCCATAACTCAGATTATCCATAATTGTATCCAATGTAGATTTCTTATCCCTGTAAATAATAAATATAATTTAAATAATAAAGAAAATCTTGTAAAAGTAATATATTAATACCGATCCATTGGTTGCAACATAATGTCACAAAGCGTTTTAAATTTTTGTTGCCTCTTTAAGCATTTTTCTAATCTGTACAATAAACGGATATTAGATTTAATATAACAATATATCGATTCAAATAATATACATACGAATTTTCTTTCGGCAACAGCATATCGCCGATTAATTCATATACCAATTTTTCATCCCTGAAGAAAATTATGATCGTTACATTATTAAAAATTGAGAAAATAATTATACCGATATATACCTGCCATATTTTTTCGATAATATATCATTAACTTGCTTAAGTTTTTCATTTTCTCTGTTTAAAATAACATGATTACTTATGATATTTATGCACTGTATATAAATTAAATTAATTTATCTGTGTACTTATGGTCGGTCAATCTTGAAAGCAGACCCAATTCTTCGATTAAGCGTTTTTGTTCACTAAAAACATATGAATTAACGATTATTAATCTATTGAAAGCGATAATAAATCATATAAGTTCTAACTCTGGTTCGGAAGATAAAGCACGATCTACTAATCGTTTCATTTGATCTATTTCTCTCCTATAAATATCAATAAATAATAAATAAGCATGTATAATTTATTATATAAAACAATATATTTTACTGACATTGTGTCCGTCGATGATAAAATATTACTGAATTCTCTCAATGGCTTCTTTTCTCTGTAAACGTTATTATATTAACAATCAAAATTATTCGTTATGTAAGGATTAATTTATATGTTACATACTTGTCATTCATTGGGTATGTTAATTCGATGAAATCCCGTATTAATTGTTGATCAGGTCTATGAAAAAAATAATTTATTACATTGTTATTATCAATACTTTGATTTAGAAACAGTGATAAGGATCATTCGGTTTCAACAGCTGAGATTGACGGTAAATTTGTAGTGGAAGAACAAAATTCAGGGCCAGAAACAATAGATGAAGTGAATCGACATATCGGAAATAGATGGCGTACTTAAGAGGTCAGATTACAAAGGATGTGTAATTAGATAATATGTACCTCGATAAAGTAGACGTTAAATTTCCAAACTTGATCAATTGTATGATATCGTCGTCTCTGAAAAATTAATATCATAACAGTTAATACTAAATTCTTAATATGATGTATTAAAAAATGATTATTGACGATATTAACAAATTCTCGCATCTGTAAAAAAAATATTGATATATTATTGTATTGTTTAAACTGGATTTTATCAGAAAATTAATATTGATATACGATACGCACTCGCTTTGGGTAGATATATTTGTTGTGTCTAACCACTCGTCAATCCTATGAAAAAATAATAATATTTTAATTAAAAAATGGCTTATATTAAGATTTTTCTACTATACATACCCGACTTGTGAAAACGTTGTAGATGTTTGTATTTCTTCTTTTATTTCTACTTTTATTTCGTCAACTCTACATCATTTTTTAACATATTTTTACTTAATAATATTAATACTTATTTTAATATACATATATATTTTAATTTAATTGATATTAATAACGTTTTTATTAAAAAAATAATATTGATATACGATACGTACTCGCTTTGGGTCGATATATCTGTTTTGTCTAAAAATTCGTCGATGCTATGAAAAATGAATAATAATTTGATTAAAAAATGACATATATTTGGCGTATATTAAGATTTTTTTATTATACATACTCGACTTGCGACGACGCTGTAGCTAGATAAACTATTCCTTTCGTTCCTCCAAGTCTATATAATATTTTGACATATTTTTATCATTATAATCATCTATATTAATATTAATACTTACTTTAGTGGTACTTTTACGAGATGTTCACGAGAGTCTTCTAATTTTAACGTTTCAATTCTACGACAACAACAGTTAAGATAACGGAAACTATTTTAATAAAATATTAGATGGACTTACTTTGACGGAGACATGAATTCTGCATCATTACTTTCTTCTAACGAATCCTTTTCTTCGCTGCATAAATAATATATTAAACCGATTGATTTTAAAAATGTTTATTTGATTTTATTTAAACAATTGAATATTCATACCGATTGATTAATAATACTCCGTCTTTTAAATGTCTAAATGTATTATGCACATGATCTTTAATCTCGGAGAATTTTGAATTTGAGTAACCTTTGAGTTCATCTACTTTATTTCTACAAAAACAACAATAATAATGATATCGAAAATTATTTTTAAATAAACTAAAGAGACATACTTTGGCGGAGGCACGATTTTTACATCACCACTTCCTTCCGTTGAAACTTTTCCATCGCTGCGAAAATAATATATTATAGATTTTAAAATGTGTATATATGATTTCAATAGAACCTTTGAATACTTATACCTTTTGATTGATAATTCTGCGTCATGTAATGGTCTAAATTTATTTGAAAAATGATCTTTACAGTCTGACAATGCTGTATGCGAGTAATTTAAAAGTTGTTGTCCTTTGCACAGACACAAAATGCAATCATCACCAAGACTGTGTTCTTCAATTTCTATATCGTCCATATTGCCAGAATGTCGGTATTTAAAGAAAAAAAAATGAATATTAAATAATATTTAAATTAACAATTGTTATTTTTAGATTTTTTAAATTATTATGCTGGAATACATGACGATATAAATGATATTATTTGCAATGGATCGCTGATTATTTTCAGGACAAAATCATGGAATTCAAGGATCAATAATAAATAAATATATTCATATAAATTTTGTCCCCTTCGGATGAAATATACTTGTGACTTTTTACAATCTTCGAAGCACTTCTGGGATGCTGATTTTAGTATGATGTTTAACTACATCAGCGATTCTCTTTTTATCTCTTAGGATGTTTTTTCTTCGTTTCAAAATACTCGAGTTCTTACATACTCTGACTGCGAAAGTTCAGGAAAAGCAGACATTCTGAAATTGGGATAGATAATTGGTGTGAGATGTGACAGAAAAATGTGCTATAGTATCCTGGGCGCTGACAAAGGCTCAGGAGCAAAAGCTTTATACAGCGGAGATGAGAATATTAAAACCGTGTGACTCTGTTGGACAAGGTACAAACTATAATATATAAGAGGGAGCCTGAAGGTGGCATCAATCCAAGACAAGAGTGGAATCCGTCGATCGTATATACCAGTGGTTCTCGACCTTTTTGAAGTCACGGTGCACTTTTGGTCATGGAAAAAAATGGCGGTGCACCAAGAATTAAGAGGTCAAAAAAATATGTGGACATAATTTTTGTTACATATTTATTTTAAAAAAAAATAGTAGTTACATACTAAATTACATACAATTTTTTTGACATATTTTCTTTTTAAGTTAAGTTTATATTTATACGCGTTTTATTAAAAATATTTGTAATAATATTTGAAGGTAAAGGAAATCTAGAAAGAGGGTCATTTTCCTCCCGCTTTTTATCCACCCAAAATGACGTCCCTGCTTAATAAAATGTAATTTATATTATCAATCAAAAATCAATCAATGGGATACCTGAGCTTGTTGGTTTTTGCAGATATCAGAAATATTCGGTCGAATATTTGATATAGCTACCCTCAATTCTTCGTCTAAATTTCTAAGTCTTTCTCGTTTTTTAGTTTTTATATTAGTTATTGTTGAGAAACCGAGCTCACACAAATATGATGTTGAAAACTGTAACAAAATTGTCAGTGCCTTCATGTGAAAAACTGGATATTCATCTCGGACAGAAATCCAAAAGTCCTCCATGGTCATTTCAGAAAATTTAATTTTTAGAGTGCGGTCAGTCGACTATGAGACTAATTCTTCTTCTTCGGCGTATGAAAATCCACAATACGGTGTATCAATTGTAGCAAATGGATTTCGTATTCAGTCATAATTTTCTATATTTAAAAAAGGAAAATAATGTGCAATATTTTCTTCTAATAAAGTTAAATTATCGCAGAAATAATTTCCTCGGGAATGTTTTCATTGAGTGAACGAAACATATCTATTAGAGTTACTTTTTTCCTAAATCCTGACAATTTGTCAATGGATGACAAATAATTTTCGTTTTTTCCTTGAATGCTTGTGTTAACGTTATTTAAGTTATTAAAAATATCTGCTAAATATGTTACTTTAGTATACCAATCATTATTCTGAAGACATTTAACAAAATCATCCATACCTTCATTTCGAAAAAAGATTAATAACTCATTCTTAAGTGCTATGAATCTAGATAAAACTTTACCCCTAGATAACCACCTGACTTCAGTGTGAAAAAGCAAAGACTTATATTTAGCTTCCATAGAAATGCAAGGTTTTTTTAATATGGGAATCGTTGACTTTCATAATTCGCCAACTACTTTTTCGGTTTTCACTATTTTGCGGATTTTTTCGTTTTTACCAATTTTTTTCGCGGTGCACCGGTTAAGAACCACTGGTATATACCGAAGAAACGAAGATTACGTGGAATAGAATGATATAGTCTTTGAAAATGTTGGTGAGATGTCATCAGACAAGATCACGAAAATCTAGAAATGATGTTGATGATTTCATATAGCTTTTACTTTGCCATTGTTCGTGTGCTCGTAGTTGTTGAAGTTGCCTTCGTCCTTTCGGAGCACACCAAGAACAGCATTAGTTGGCTACGCAATGATGCAGGTTGATACAGCAGCCTTACGGATATCTTATAGCACGCCTTAACGACAGTCTAAAAAGCCGGCCGGATGTGACATTGCCTGGGACTTGAAGGATGAAACGAGTTTGTAGAGATCGATAATGTGGTGGGAAACGGCTCAAGGTACTATCCTGGGATTTGCCTTTGGATGGCTAGGGAGTCGAGTCAAGCTAGCCTGGGATAATTGCGTCCCTACGCCAATTACTGATGAGAGAGACACTAAGAAGTGTTTCTTACCGGATCTGCACATGTAGTGACGTAATGAAATAATACGATCCGAACTGGTTTTGTCTTTCCTCCATAGCTGTGTTTATTTTCGCTGGAATGATACTGGATCTTTCAGCGCGGTCCAGTTGCGAATGTTGCGAATCCACGACACCTTCTTTCTTCACAACCACCATTTACTTTATATTTTTCCTTCCATGATGCTCTACAGAAGGCGATACTTTAGGCCACAAAATATGTGTCCGAAGTACTCATTTTACGGTGTCTAGAAGCTCTAGTTCTTTGTGAATAAGTTGAAGTACGGTTGTATTCTTGACGCGTTCTGTTCGTCCATGTAAGCTTCAACACTCTTAGGTAGCACCACATTTCAAACGGCTTGTTATTATTCTCTACCAGCATCGTCCACGTCCATTCAATTATCTAATTTCAAATGAAAATTATTTATCTACGACATGCAAAATTTTTGAGAAAATAATTCAAGATGATGCTGCTATGACTCTCCTTGAAGATCCCCCTCCCAACTCTGCGTACTGTTCTTCTATATCATAGGTACCCAAACTTATTTGATCCATGGCCCCCCTTTCAGACACAAAATTACACTAGGCCCCACTGGAAATTTACCTTTTTTAAATTAAATTAAACAGAAAAATGTAGTGTACTTATTTTTTATATATTTACTTATTGTGTTATAAATAAGATTCGCCGATACCGAAGTTGTTGGATTCATATTTTGAAAATTTTTATTTGCAATAAAATTTCATCAAAAAATATATTCAACTACGAGAGTATTTTTTTAATTTCATAAAGGTATTTTGGAAATCAAACAATGGTAAAAAATAAATTATAAAGGTGATTATTGCAATAACATAACGACATATGATTTGCACATGTACATTGCTTACTATTATTAGTGAATAATATTAGAGAGATGTAAAATTAAATTAATTTCTAATGCGAAGGATGAGCCTGGTGTTTTTCCATTATTTTTTCTACATTTGGCTCTATTTTTGTCAGCAGCATCCCGTAAATCTCCACGGTCAACTATTTGCAGTCGGTTCCTTTTTTTACTTAAAAGACTTGCGACTGCACTATCACATATTACCAAGTATGATGACGGAAATGCAATCAAAAATTTTCTAACCACAGCCCAAAGTCCAGGATAAAGTGTAGGTATCTACTATTCTTACCAGAACTCTTGGTATCCCTGTTTGAATTTAATTTTTAACTCACTGTTGCTCGATATTTCAATCAATTCCTCTTCAGTATTTAAGAATGGGTCTAATATTCAATCGGGAATCTACATTGTAAGAATATCTTTAAATTGATTATTAAAATCGATATGGAGTGTCTCCAAATGTCAACAATAGATCAAATGTCATCATCACTTTTTTTCACTGATGAAAAATTCGCCAATTGATAAAATTCTTCACGTCCTTAATTGCGTTTATATAACTTTAGATTTGACGCAAACGAAGATATAACAGCTTTCGTTTGTATCATATTTAACTCATCTCCTTGCAGCTGCAGATTAGAATCATTAAATTTACTATATAAATCTGTCAAATACGCAATAAGCTGGTAGTCTAAATGGATTATCTGCTTTTCTAAATCTTCAAAACGAATACTTGCTTTATAAGTGTTTGTAGCAAGAACTGTACAAGAATGCAAATATGAATTCATAGACTTTTCGAGACGTCCTGAATAATTCAGGAATTATGGACTCCTTTTGACTTTCTATTCTCTGCAAACAAGAAAAAACTTGTACACATATTTATAAACTTTGCGGGAATTACTGGATGTATTATAATGATAGTTTTCAATCGAAATCATTGATATATTGTAATGTTGTAAAAAAATTACCGATGTTTTGCAACTACAGTCGAACCCCCTATTAAACTACTCCGAATAACGCGATGGATTGAAATATTCGCCGCCTATACCCCAACTTGCGCGGTCGCATTCACGCCGGCGGTCGACGGTCGACGAATCATACAAGGCCGACTATTCATTTGATACGGGTTCGGCTGCACACACAGACGGGCGGACGTCTGTGCGGTGCATACAGTCAAACGTTGGCTAGCGTCTGTGTATTCGACACGTGCCAGGCTATTCCCCCAATAACACGACTCCAACTTACACGGTCCCGATTTTAGTGTTAGTGGGGTTTAACTGTACTCAAAAATGAGCAGAAGAATAATGGCGAAAAATTATGGGATTCTTATGTATCTGAAAAAAATGATGAACGTGACCACAGACTGCTAAGTAATGATTTCACTTTTTGAAGAAAATCCAGAACTTAGTCAGTTGTTTAATACAATAGTTGATAGCGTATGCAATCTAATTTTAACTATTCCAAGTACCACTGCGTCAGCAGAACGCTCATTTTCTGTTCTGAACATAATTAAAACATGCTATCGGAGCTCACAAAGTCAGGAAAGACTATGTGGCCTAAGCCTAATATCAGCGGAAAAAAAATACTCATAAAACTAAACCAGAAAGGCACACTTTAAGATAGTGTCATTGAAAAATTTATGTCGCAAAAATGAAGAATAGAATTAATATATAAATAATAATAAAATTCATTACAAAAAATACTGTATTTTTTTTCCACATACAGCACACCCAACATCAGCACCCATTGTACGCCACTGGTATGTACATACATCGTGTAATAACGGATTTTTAAAATTCTATAGGGCCGGAATTACCCCCTCAGCTTCCTCCAGGACACCCTGGGGGGTGACCCACTTTGGGAACCTATGATCTAAATCTTGTGCAGTCCATCATTCAGGGAATAAACTGTACCGGTTTAAAGAGGTCCAGAATCGTTCAATCTCAAAAGGAAAGGTTACAAGTAATCCGAAAATGGACAAGGTTCGTGCGCCTTGCGAAGAAAAAGTTTCATTCTACTTCATTAACGCTTCCTTGTAGGAATGTGGATTCGCTACAGCTAATGGTCGAAGAAGCAAGGAAGCACGTCGACGCGTGAAATGCGTTGATTAAATCGTCTTTCCCGCATGAGCATTTGCATCACGAACTGTTGAGATTCGCAATTACCCCATTGAATGGCAATTTGCACGCGTTTCGATAGATCAAGTATCGTCGCATGTCGGTCACGATCCTCGACAATTATTCAATCCATCTATGTCCCAACGCATGCGTGAGGTCGACGACCAATTCACGTTATCAACCAACACTATGTATTTGGTTTCGCGGCGAAAACGGGTTTGGCAACCGGATCGTTACCGGATCGCTTCCGCCGCATCTGCCAGAATCTGCGGAGCAGACGTCGACCTCAGTCCCGTCCAATTACGCGGTCGGCGGACACTCTTGGACATTTCAAAGTCAAACTATACCAGACGTATTTAGCCGAAAGCGTAAACCGCTTCAAGGTGAAATGAAAAAGGATGTTTAGGCACTTCGGAAATTAACCGCGCTTTTATTTCATTTTATACATAAATACATTGATCGATCTGTTAATAACTAGGTATAATTAAATTAATCGTGTAACAAAATCAGGTAGTCTTCTTATAAATATTATTGTGATTTGTTTTTTTTATTGTTGTTGCTAAGTACGCGCTCAGTAGCTGTTGTTTTCTTGTATGTAGACGTTGCCCGGTCCCAGCGGTCGACCCTTGCTCTTTCCAGCTGAAACAAAACAGAACGAAATCAATATTTGTAAGTTCAATAAATTTGATAAATTCATAAGTTTGCTATCTTAATTGGTAGCGGCGAATTTTAACAGGCGCCCGAAAGTATATACAATTTGCCGCCATATATTACGGCCATGGTTTATGAGTGTTTACCGGATTTGTGAAGTTTATGACGAAAGCAGTTCCGACACTGTGCTTCTAAATATAATTTTCGTTCCGACCTGGTGATGAACTGGAAACAGGGACGCTGCCAAACGCGATGCCGGAGTTTATCTTTCATTTTTTTTTTCGTGATAATATTTACATTGCTTTCAACCCCCGTCGCAACGGAGGAGGGCGACCGGCATTTGGTATTCGTCGCGATGCGCACGCGCAGGTGGACTCGCAAGATCCGGTCCGCCGATCGATCGAACAATGAAATTGTTCCCCGCATCACAAAAACAAACGGTCCGCCTAAAGCGGCTTCGGGTTACCTGCATTTGAAATTGAAATCGATGCTTCCTTTTCGAAAAGATTGAATGCTTCGATCCGTGAAACAATGGATGTAGTGGAAACAAAACAAAGATCTTCGACTGTTCGCGCGTGCTCTCCATGCTCAATAGACGAGTGCTACGTGTCTTCGAGCCCTTCGTTTCATACTCGACCGAAAAGGGTTACCATACTAATTTTACATTAAATAATAAGCCGCGACAATGTTGAGCTATCGAGCGAGACGTGGGATATATTTTTGGACGACGCATTGCCAAATTATACGACGTATTATTAGCTTTCTAGTGTAAAACGTCATTTAATTCAAAACCGTGTAGATCACGACTAATATTTCTATGCAAAATTTTGGCATCGGTTCCATTTACTTTTTTTATTACATCATTTGTATGTATGATTCATCAGATTTATACGATCTTTAACCCTTATAATCATATTAACCTTTTCAGTGCGGCGCGCATGTCGTACATGCGCATACAAATCTTATTTTGGCCGTTTTTATGCGAATTTTTATTTCCGAGAACGTAACCCATGTTTTTATATGGGCTCCTTGTCTTTTTTGCTCAGATTTTATTTATTCGATTTTCGTAAAACTAGAATCGAGAGAAGGGTGTATTCACAATAGAAAGCAGTGATATTTTGGAACATCTCTGCTTATTTTTGTCCCATGAGACTACATAGAGCATTTGTTCTATGTAAATCTCAATTTACGCGATATTTTACAAAGCCTATCATCGCGCAAATTGGAGGTATACGAAGGAGGTATATCTCCACTTTCTTAGTAGAAATCTTATTTAACATTGCGTGTCTCCAATAAATTTCCCATGCTCCAAAAATAGAAGAAACTCCTCGATCATAGCTCTAGACTCGATTGACGTTAAAGATATATCGTGGTAATTTGCATCTTCATGATAGTAACCGATCCATCACGGCGACTCGAAACCAACGGCTCTGGCTGATGGGGTCTATTTTGTATGAAATAATGCATAAAAATAGACCCCAAGCATTTCAAGTCAAGATATTGATAAATTCTTTGACAATACCCTGACATTTGTTTTAATAATGGATTTATCTAAGAATAAAATTAGTTACTAATGATATGCTTCATAATTTGGTCGATATTTTGGATTTTTTTACTATTATTATTATTATAATATCATCTTACTTTTCAAGATATCACTGACTAAAATTCAACAGGAATAATTCTTATTTCTATCCTTTTAAATGATCTTGATTTTATAGCCTTTCCAATGACCAAAAGTTGATTTTTTTGAGTACCACTCGATTTGTTTGAAAGCTTTAATATAGATTCCTCCTTTCTAAATCCTAATTTTTTTCCGATTATTTTAAAATATATTTATATTTAATCAATGCACTGATAATCAGGGTCGCATTATATATAATCAGTGGCTGCTCGTGGGGAAAATATTTGGGGGTGCTGCGGAATATTAAAAATTAGAAATGTATATTTCACTCGTATACTATTTAAAATATAAAAAAATAAGGTGCAGTCAAAATACTAAATAATATTAACAATAAAGAAACTCTTTACAAAAAACCGCATACCATGATGGCTTGGGTCCCCACGGTATGGTCACGAAAGGGGAGTTCTCACGTCACGTGTGAGACTCAGGTTCCTTTTGCCTCGACTGCCATTCGAGAGTTTGGTAAGACCCATGCCCTAAGCGAGTGAGAGCCTTGTGATGATATAAAAATATATTATTCCTCAATTTTCTTGGGGGTGCTGCAACTCTGCAGTGTAAGGACGAGCCCCCTGTATATGATTATATTTTATACGCGAATAAATTTCCAAATGCAAAAATGTACATAAAACTCGAAATTTTGGGTTCTAGATGTTTAAAATCAGTGTGTCGGTGAGAAAGCAAGCGACACACCGGCGTGTCGTTAACAGATTATCCATCTATTTTCGTTAAATGATGATGAATTCTTCATCAATATCTTGGAATTAAAAAAAATGGATTATTCTAAGACTAAAAATAGTTTTTTATGATATGCTTCATAATTTGGTCGATATTTTGGATTTTTTTAAACTAATCCACATGACGCGTAAATGACATGCGCACTCGGCGATGTATCGCCGGAGACTGAGCTCTAGCAGCACGTGTCACTCGTACATTTTACTAGCACTTGGCACATCGTACCGTACGCGAGCGAGAAAAAACATTTGCGCCCGTGGCAACAGAAGCGAATATTGTTTTTATTTTTTTTTCGAAATTGTAGACAATAAAGGACTAGATTTAGAAATAGATTCGCTGTAAATTATTTGACCAATTAAAATGCTTAGCATCGAACGGTTCCAGCTACCGAAATGACGAATGAAAGTCATCTTAGTAGATTAATTACGGTAGTCACGGTACAGTTTCACATGGCCAAAATGAATTAGACAAAGGAATTCGTTCGGACCTATTTGAGCAGCTCGCATAGTTTCAATTAATAAAACAACCATAGCTTCCGTTTGTATATTTGACGGGCTGATGGTGAGCGTCGTAATTTTGATTCATCGCCTGTGGTATGTGGCAAGTGGTCACCTGTCCACAGCACGAGACCTCAATCGTGAGAGAATCTCCAAGAACTAAAAGCAGTCGGTCTCCAACGGTCGCTCTATGGCAACCAAGGACGATAATAAACCATCGCAGACAATGATTGAACTTATTATGATCTCGTTGATTTATCAATATTTACATGTTCGGAAAACGTGTTAGAGACTTCTGGCCGGCACCGTCGGCGTCTAGCGGCGTCGGTGTTTATATATAACCGACGTCAGAGTTCAAATAAAATATTATAATTTTTAGGAGGAAGTCGGACGCCCACCGAAAATCAACTATGAATTTCGTAGACTTTGAGCTTCGGCTTATTTATCATCGGTTTTTTTTTCATCTGAAAACCGGAAGACGTTATTGGATTGACTCTTGCTGAAATTCGAAATAGACGAAAACGGATGCGGTTATACAATTTCACTCGCCACTGCCAAGTGATATAGATAGAAATCGTAATCAATCACTCTGTGCGTCTGTGAAAACTTCTTAATCCGAATCATGCTCGTATTGGACATCGATGGCTTTCCCATAAACCGTTGACAGATTAATGGCGATCCTAAATGAGGGGACGATTAATTTTATTGTCTCGTAAATTTTATATGGCGCTAACATTTCTATAACAATTAGGTTCAAATGCAGAGGTTCACTCGCTCGAATATTAATTGGCGTCCGTACTTCGCCGGATTAGTGCGCATGCGCATGTTATTATTTTTTTTCCACGAAATGGATTTCTATGAAATTATTTTATTAAGTCGACTGATTCAGCCTCATTTCTGAGAAAAAACAATCAAACGACGTGTGATTTTATGAGATCGTTGAATTCAGATAGTTCAATGATATATTTCTGAAAAAGATCAAATGTTCTATGACCGATACTAAAATTATTTCAACAATATGTGGCATATTATATTGGATTTTAATTTTGTTTTCGTTTTCATGCGTTTATTTCTAAGAAATCTTATGTGATTCTCAGAACATGGCAAATTTATAGTTAAATTAAAGCAAACCACATCTGGTTTTAATTTTTTTTAAATATAAATATTATTTTTGAGCAATATTTTCCATAAACATTCAGTAAAGCAAATAAATCGTAAAAATATTAAACAATTAATGAAAAGGAAAACGTTCTAAAATTTTATAAATTGCACGAATCGGAAAAACTCAGGGTATATATTATAAATATTCTTCTAAATCTGAAACTATCGTACAATTTTAATTTTTAACTGCAATTTCGCCATTGGTTACAGACACACGTTAAATTTAGCCCTTAACCTTATCCACTCCATGGGCCAGACGATCTGACCAAAGATTTCTAATAAACAATTTGAACCAAGTTTTTTTTTATTTAACACTTTATGAGCCGTTCACGCCTTTTGGCATGAGAGCCATACCCCCACTTGGCATTTTTTTTCTGATAACGATGCACAATGTAATTCTACTATTTGGCCACAGATGGATACACGTGCATGTTAGCTTAGATTATCATCACATGAACCATCACCATGCGGCCCCCAGGCTAGGTTGACGTAAAACCTTGCGGTTCATAAAGTGTTAATTTGTATAATTTTTTTTTAATCGCATATTAAATCAACCCCATATACGTTTCTTATTCATTTTCCCAATGAGTATCTCTTTTAATAACTTAAAAAAATATATATATATAATAAGAGTAACTCATAGATTCGACTAAAAGTGAACTGAGTGAAAAGGGTTCAAATGAGCGCTTGAAAGTTGAAGAACGATTCGTTTGTTATATATATTTTGAATATGCCTATGGAACTAAATTCTGGTTTTACAACACATCTAGAGCATTATATAACCTAAAACCTTCGTATCATAGCAATTAGTCTCTTTACTAAGATACAGAAATGAAGCATTTTAAATAAAACTACTCCATTTATTATGATTGACGATGAGAAGGGGAGAGTTTATGCCATAAGTATAGTGGAATTGCCTAGAAATAATTCCAAAAATAATATTTTGAAATAAGAAACTTACGTACAGAGTTACAACTTAGGGGAAAATCTACTACTAACACTTTACTCTTCTACGCTATTTTCCAGAATACCATTTGTTCTCCTCGACAGGCAGCATTTCTTCTTCTTTAGGTATCTTGTCCGTGTTCGGACGTAGGTGATCTACATATTCTTGTTTTTCTTCGGCTGGAACAATTATTGAGGTTTCCAGACCTTCTGCAGACGATAATTTACAGAAGGCGATACTTTGGTCCACTAATGATCTCATTGTTCAGAAGTTCCTTGCGAAGTAGGTAAAGTACGGTTGTATTCCGTCCATGGAATCTTCAATATTCTTCGGTAGCTTCACATTTTGAACGTTTCGAGTCGGCTATTGATCACTACCAGCGACGTCCATATCTTGCAATCATACAGAAGTACAAACCACACGTATGGCTGCAGAGTTCAGAGACGTATCTTCAAGGAGAGTCGGAGATAATATAAGATGTTTTTCATTATAATAAAAGCATTTCTCTCCAACTCAATCTTGATGCTGATTCCCCCCTCCGAACTTACGTTCAAGCTGATGTGGGTACTAATTGAATCTGCTCGACGCATAAAGCGATAATTCTTTGCTTAGGTTTGGTTTTATAATATTAATTGTTAATTCCCAACTTATAATCCAGAATGTTTGATTTTCCTCGTCCCACCCTGAACCAGTAATCTTTCAACGATTCCAGAGCCAGAGCCAGGTCACTTCCATGCGCTCGACGTGATATATCCATCGCAGTATCTGGGACTTTTAAAACCAAATAACTGCTTCTATATTTTTGGAGTCGAGTGTTGTCGCGTGACGGTATTAGACGTGGTGGTAGGTATTAGACAATCGTAGTTTCGTAGATTCTACGGAGCTAGGCCGCTATCCAGGCCAATTCAGTGACGTGTATGCTACCGGAGGTAGCACCCGATCAGACGGCGAATTGGCCCTAACCTCGTCTGAATATTATTGTTACAATCCACGCGTGACAGCTCGATTCCAGGGCTTTGGCTGGCGACCTGACCCGTATTTGAAGAGCCAATATAACCGGGAGAATGTCCGTCAACAGCCATGACATCATGACTGAGACGGAGGTGTCCTCCAGGTGGCAAAGACCCGCCCCCAGGGTTATAAGGCCACTGTAATGTAATGTAATATCTATAGGTCCCAGCCCATTCGTTTGATTGTACGAATATCTTTTACGGAGCTTTGCTTCTTCCCTTTGCGCGAGTACAGTCTCGCAGTCAAATATTAATATAGGTTTTATTATATTCCAAGATAATTATGATACTCAAGAAAAAATCTGAAGGTTTTATAATTGGTTCCACCTACCATTAGATTTATCACTCTTTAGGAGTATACCATATTAGAAGCTTAAAAATATGATAAACGATACATAAAAGCGTCAAAGATGTGGTAATGGTTACGTCAACGTCCTCAAAATTTTGACTGCTTGGAGTATTGAAGAAACGCATGAACCAAGATTACCAGCTGATGCCAGAAATCAAAAATCATCACCCCCTCAACTACAAATACATGAATTGGATGACGAGTCCCTGATGCATGAATACATGAATGCCCGTCGTTTGTGCTCTTTGGTCTATTGTCTCTGTGCGCCTGCGCATCACTCATGCGTACCATTAACGATCGCATTATTTCGGTGGACATACCTGACCGTTTCCAATTTTACAGCGACCGTCTGGCCAATGAGGCACTCAAGAACAATCGTAAACGTTCGGTTGCGCACAGAACCGATAAAATTGCTCGGCGAAACGATTTAGACGGCGTCAAAAATAGCATTCGCGATTGGAGCGCATTTCCTGCACCCCAGGAATTCCCCGCGCCCGGCTGAGATTCTGGAAACGTTCCCCCGCACGTGACATTTCGGACAAATGTCCCAGAAGTCGGTAACCGATCCCGAGCGGAAGTGCATCCAACCGTCCCCGGTTCTAAATCCGAACCGCACAACCGAACCGAGCGCACTTGCGGTTTCCACATTCACTTTTCCGTTTCGATTAATCTTCTCGACACGTGGCCATTCTGCATCGTCGTGTTGCGGTTTTATTTGTACGTGTTGATTGTTTGTAAACATTTGTAAAACGGCCGTGGGCGCGTGGCCCGGCTTGTTTGTATGCTAATTTTGACACATGCAGGGATGGCGAATCTGATAACGCGTCCTAAATAATATCTATCGATGGGTGACGCAGATTTATTCGAGTTGGAAAAAAGCTACCCCGTGCAAAGTGGGACTGATGGCCGTTTTTCGGGTTGTTGATATCTGCGCGATATGACCAAAACACTGAACGACAACCACCATGCTTTAATGCAAACGATTTTATGACAATTACGATACAGCATTTTTTTACTTATAATAAATTAAGTGACTTAAATAGATATACAACAAAACAGTGCAAACATATGTACATGTTGGTGTACACATATCTTTGTGTGCATAAATAAATCTGGTCTCTAAGGGATTTCTCACGACAGAGCCAGTATACCCTGGGAAGGAAAACCCTAGTCTGTTGACCAATAATTGGTCTAGTCTCGATACTTTCGCTCCTCTTCCTTCTCTCTGAGGAGGTCTTTCCCATGATGAAAGGATTGCTATTGCGCGACAGGGCTAATAATCACTTGCCACCGGCTACTTGAGACTCGTTTTGGGCAGATGTGCATATGTATGCCTGTGTATATCTATAGGTGTGTGTGTGTGGTCCCTCGCTACTTGTCACCTGTCCTACTTGCCTGGACACAGTCGAGAGGGTAAAATCCGATACCAACAAGGTAGAAGATGTACGTCCAATGCCAGCAATGGCCAAGAGAGGGAAACTCTTTACAAAAAACCGCATACCAAGACGGCTCGGGTCCCCGCGGTATGGACACGAAAAGGGAGCCCTCACGTCACGTGTGAGACTCAGGTTCCTTTGGCCTCGACTACCATGCGAGAGTTTAGTAAGGCCCATGCCCTCAGCGAGTAAGAGTCTTGTGGCTGGCAAATGATGATGATGTTGACATACATAAGTGGCTTTCTAACCCTGAGGCGGGACTTTGCCACCTGGAGGACACTACGCGATCTCCAGCAGAGATGCGTACGTCCCAACCCTGATGCCAGAACTGTGACGGTCGTCCACCGGGTGATCTAGGCTCTTCAAATACGGATCAGTTCGCCAGCCATAAGCCCGGGAGCCGAGCTGTCAATGTGCGGATTGTAACAATAATAATCAGACGAGGTAAGGGAAAATTCGTAATGAATTTACAGTCTAATCTCCTGTAGCACACACGTCACCAAATTGGCCTTGATAACGGCCTGGCTTCTCATAGTTTCGTAGAATCTACGAAACCATGATCGTGCCAACCGCCATCGCCGCCACGTCCAATACCGACACGCGACAACACTCGACTATAAGCCATTATTTTTGAAAGTGGTATAACTTCATTTTCGGGGAAAATGAATTAATTTACGTTTTGGTTACACATAAACATCATACAGTAATACCCCCAATAGCGCGTGTTCCGATAACGCGAATTTCAAAATAAATTCGCGGCAGTCCCTCTAATAACGCGAGCGCATTCTATTCATCCATAGCTCGACCGTAGACTCTATGCCGTTTGGCTGGGTGCGCCTGTGTGTTGATCCTCGCTCAGCATATCGCCCATGCTCTTGTGTGCGAGTGTTCATACATTTCTCACCATTATTCACGCCTGAGTGTAGACAGTAGACCACGGATATCTGCTGCATTGTATGTCGTCGCATGCATATGAATATTTCATTCATATATTTTTTTTTCATTGTTTTAAGTTATGTCAGATTTGTATTTTTTTGCGAAATATCCGTAACCCTAAATTTTGTATGTGCTTCATTTCCCGATAACGCGTTGTTCCAATAACACGGTCCCAACTTTCGCGTTATCGGGGGTTTTACTGTATTTTTATATTCAAATCTCACTGCCATTGGTGTACTATATCCTCATGAATTTATCATAAATAGTTGTATAATGTTATCACAAGAATGTTTATTATAAATGGAATAACCCATTTATACCAATCACAATTAAACGAAGCGTGGATATTTTGTCTGAACCAAACCCCTAGAAAATGCAACAAATTATACATTTGCTGAATATATGCTGGTTAAGAATTAAAAAGGTCGAACCTCTTTATTTCTTTATAAAATCTCTACGAAAGAAAACACGGAATTTAAAGATCTTGATTAATTTTGAAAACGAAGAAGTCCCAACCATTTGAGGAATATCACTATCTAATAATACTAATAAATAAATAACGTATATTCCCTGATTTACACGATATCTCCAATTTATAATAATTTCTCTATTATTGCGCAAATGATAAAAAAAAATGAATTTTACCAGATATACAATATCTTTTGAGATCAATAATGAGATTTAAAAAAAATACATTTGAAGAGATTGATGAATAAATCTAAAAATCAATAGAATACATATTGAGATTAATGCTATAAAATAACGCATTGTCCTTCGATATTCTAAGTGTAGGATCTTCGTTGGAATTTATAATCTAGTAACGTCTACCTAGAAATTCAAGGGAGAATCCGGGCCGGAAATAATACGTACAATATCATAGCAGGATCCTACAGCTATATATATATATTCATAATTCGTCTTGTGGTTTTTTACTTACTAACTTAAGCGGGGGAGACTTGCATAAGTGAAAAAAATAAAAAAACCCTGCCACCCTCGAAAGAAAGGTATTTCGTAGGATATTCAGTTCAACGAAAAATAACGTATCAAAAATAACCAAGAGCTTAATGAGCTTGAAGTGAAAAATCTTATAAATTATCAATGAAGACAGAGAACCAACGATATAGGACGAGGATCAACGGATATTGAATTTTATTTATTTATTCATCTACTTGCTGCAAAATTTCCACGAGACCTGAAATTATCTGCGTAAGCTTCAGACAAATTTACGAGAATCTGTTGAAAGAGATTGTCGATGATGTTCAAGATCCATTGTTTGTGACATTTATGAAGAATAATATAGATTCACCAGTTAGAATTTTAAAAAAATATGTAGGAATAGTCCATCTCATCTTTTTTTGAGTGGAAGACTCGTATTTGGTTAATTATAAACTAATTTAAAAATTAAGATAATTATCCCACGCTCGAAATATACACAGGAAATATATTCGGCGAGGGGATGTGATTTTAACATGTGCCGGAAACATTCTCAGAGGGTTATTTATTAATTAAATTTAACATTTCGAAATGCATTTCGAAATATTTGCACATATGCCAAATGGGAAGTGCATTTGCGCAGGCGGGAGCCCATTAACGTCAGCGATAATTGGAATCGATCGCGAATTTAGAATTCCGTTTTTTTTTTATTTATATTGCGAATTTAAATCGGACGATGACTCCTACATCGGTCCATGGGAAGAGAAAAAAATAATAAAAAAATCTATAAGCGATGTGGACGATAAATCTCAGCTGTCGTGATCAAGTCTCGTGTTTGCTTTTGTTGTAGTGAATATTTTATAAAAAAAAGTTGGGTTGAAAAGTATTCAATGTTAATATTATCTGGATATTCCGAGTTCGTCCCTCATTCCTCGAGACCGGAGATGGTTCATGAGATCAGTTTTCAGCAATGACACTTGGCATTGCAGATTTTCAGCTTATTTATTATAATCCGGTACATAACTGGTATTTCCTGTTTTTGAGCAGTGGTCTAAATGTAAGTCTGTAAGCCGCGATCGGACACTAAATACTTAATATTCAAGAAAAGAATGTCGGAGAATGTTCAACACATTTAGAGTCTAAACATTAGAATGCTTGATCATTAAATTTTAATATTAATCTTTTAATTAGTTCTGTTAATCCATCGCATTTCAATCAGTGGCGAAGCTACAAATTTTAGGCCTCCCCTCCCCCTTAAAAATAACAAACTTTAATAAAGAATTTTAAAAATATATAAATTTTTGCCTTTTTAACACTTTTTAATTTACTAAATATTCTTTAATATTCGCAAAAATATATTTGTGATTTAGAAATTCTGAATCTTTGATTGTATAGCCTTTTTTGTCACAAATATTTCAATTTTTTTAGAAAAATGCAGGGGCCACCCGAGGGATCTTGAATTCCGAAGGCCCCAGTATCTTGCATCATTTTGCTTTAACACCTTATTAGCCGTTCACGCCTTTTGGTGTGATTTTGTAGCCAAGCGTTATGAGCCGTTGGCTTAGCATTTTTTTTCTGATAACGATGCACAATGTAATTCTACTTTTTGACGACAGATGAATACACGTGCATGTCAGTTTGGATTATCATTACATGAAACCTTGTGGCCCCCAGGCTAGATTTGATGTAAAACATCGCGGCTCATAAAGTGTTAAGGTAGCTACGCGCCTGGATGAAGACCTCTAATGAAAGGTAGATTGCGAATTATGCATTTTTTCAACCTTAAGATAGCTGATTTCAATGTAAAAAAGATAAAAGTTATTACATGATTTTTCTTTTTCAATAATGTTCGTCATCAATGTCTCGTGGCTGAGGATCGCAAACGTGATTTGTTTCAACTGATTCTTCTCTAGTCTTCTTTCGATCCAGCGATATAAAGAGCTACTACTCTCATCCTCTAGCTCAGTGGTTCTTAACCTAGGTTCGGTGAGTCGGTCTCCCGGGTTCGGCGGAGGTCAAAACACACCCGACTTATTGTACGATATTATGAAAATGATATAAGGGTTTGGTGAACGCGCATATGAAACTGGTGGGGTTCAGTATCTCCAACAAGGTTAGGAACCACTGCTCTAGCTGCTTCAGCGCCATCTTCAAGACATTCAAACTTGTCGGCCACATTGATGACTCAGTTCTCCACTGCGTAAAAGCAAATAACTAGTAATCTAATAAGAATTACGTAGTAGGATCCAAATGCTTCCGATCCATACATGTAAAAACAAATCTAGAGAGCTTCTATATATCACTAAATAATAAAATAAGATTTTTGCGAAATATTTTTAAATGTTCATTAAATTGTAGATAATAGAAGACCATAATTCTAATTGGCAAATCTTCCCTGTCATAATAGACGCTTAAAGAATGGAGAAGTTAACAAGAATAAAAACAAACAAGACACGATCTCAAAAATGAACATGGTTACCATCTTTTGAAATAAGTCAAAGAACGAAGTGCAGTTAACCCTCCTATAACGTTTTTCTGTAAATCGCTGTTTTCTACAAAATTCTAATATGTTTAAGGCCAATTTAGATATTTCATAAATCAATAATACCGATACACGATAACGCGAAAGTTGGGACCGCGTTATCGGGATAATGAAGCACGTACATAATTTAGGGTTACGGGTATTTCGCAAACAAATACAAATCTGCCATAACTAAGAACAATGTAAAAAAAAAATATGAATCTTAGATGAATGAAATATTTGGTTGCCATGCATGCAATCAGCGACATACACATAGACATCCGTAGCTCATTGTCTACATCAGGCGTGAATGGTGAGAAATGTGCCGAACACTCGCACACATGAGGACATAGATATGTGCGAGCGAGATCAACACACAGGCGCACCCAGCCAAACGGCATAGAGTTTACTGTCGAGCTATGCATGAATAGAATGCGCTCGCGTTATTAGAGGGACTGCCGCGATTTGTTTTGAAATTCGCGTTATTAGAACACGCGTAATTCGGGGTATTACTGTACATTGCCGAGCGAAATAAAGGTCAATGCTCTTTGGTTGACAAGGGATTTTGAATTGAATTGTACGATTTGTTACAAGCTGACAACGCATAGAGAAGATAAGAACGAACGCCGAGACAACCCCCATTAAGTCCTTAACAAACCTTTTTTATCAGGGCGGAATGGATCACCGCAGTATGGACACAAAAGGGGAGTCCTCGCACCATTGTAAGACCCAGGTTTCTTTAGTCTCGACTTGCTTGTCTCAGTTGATACATGACTCTTAACCCTTACTACATATCTTGAGAAGGTGTTCAACATTGCTTTGCAGACAGTATATCAACCTTTGTTCTTTGTACTCAGTAGAGATTTTTACAAACAACCGCTGATTGTTCCGACGGTTTTATCCTTTGTCTGACACAAACACGATGATTAGAGGATTCCATCATGACCACACCGCATTAGAATGCGCAGCCGCAGTCCCGACAGAGGCCGCTCAATTGCGGCTCGGTCTTGCGTCGCGTTTCCTTATTTTTAGATCCGCGAGAACAACCAGTCGTAAATCAATCGCTTTGAGACTCGGTTATCACTATGAACGGTAACTTTTTACGACCGTTAACGACACGAGGGCCCCCCGGGTATTGTTTATGCGAAACGTGATGTCCGCTTTCCATTCATAGACAAAAGGCGAAATTTGTATTCACGGGTGGGTAAGGGCGTGATTTGTACTTGAGCCGGACCCGTAGGGCCCATGGCGATTTTTGGCGATCCCCCCGGCAGTCCGGTGCTTCTGAATTGATGCGGGCGATTAGTCAACGAGACCACACCGTGAATGAAACAGAATTAGCCGAGACCTACACGGATGGGCGGAGGAAGTGCTCGCGCTCAACGTCTGCTGCTTGTGGCGGTTTATTTGTGAAGCACCGGCAACTATTTCTGATGGACGACCTTCACACTCGGCTGCAATTTGTCAAGTCCCTCTGGAAGTCCGGTCGGATGTAGTGAAGAAGTGTTGCAACAACAAGAAAGTGTTCCATCATCTCTGTGCCAACTCTAATGCTTAGCAATGACGTTCATTTTTTTATGAGATAGTCTTGTCAATTCCATCTTACAAAAAAAAACAGTCTCCTTTCGTGGAACACTGCCAGCAAAGGGCAGTGTTCCCTTGTAGATCAAATACGGACTGTATCCAATGTTATATACTATTTGTTTGTGATGTGAAGACGGGCGAGTATTGAAGATGCGATCGAATCTCTCAGTTTAGCTCAGTCTAAGTGTATCTTTGTTATTTTAGAATATTTCATATGATATTCAAAGCTCATTTTAATCGATATCCTGATGTGTTTCAAATAAATGTATTGTAGATTTCAATGGATCATTAATTCATTTTTAGGTTTGTACTGATTTGGGAGGTTGGGAGAAGGAATTTAAATCTGCGCAATGTTAGCATACGATCAAAAATTCCAGTAACAGCTTTTTAATATATAATTTTAACCCTGTCCACTTTTAGTCTAATCTATGAGATTATATTTCATCTCATCTCATTATATTTTTTTTACAAATTTATTAGAGGGGATATTTATTGAGAAAATGGATAAAATAGGGTTTAATCCATTATAGGGCAAATTAATTCATTTGGATTTTCTTATTGTTATTGAAAATACTTTACAATAAATTAACCAAAAAGCGTTATCGACAACATATTACGTTACTAAGGTTAACATTTCTATGGGCGCTCGTGGAAATATTGACCTTAAAGCGACTGGTTAATATATTAACCAATTTCAGCCTTTGCCCTGTAAAGGGTTAATCTGATGTACGATTACTTATTTTTTTAATTAAATAAAAAAAACACGGTTCAATTTGTTTGCTAAAAAATCTTTGGGGCCATTACGTCTGGCCCACAGAGTGGAAAAGGTTAAAAAATCAGTAAAAGCTTGTACTTTTGAGTAGCTTTTATCAGTTATTGAGTTGGATAAAATCAAATTAATTTCCTGAATTTGGACTGACTGATCATGATATTAGGAATAAAATTCCAAACCATATTTTATGCCTTGAATTAAATGCGTTTGGAGATTAGGATTCTGTGCGAGAATGACGATGAAACGATTTTTCGCTTTAACGAAATAATATTAACTTTTTGAAATATTACCAAAATCAAGATACAGTTAACCCCCCACTAACACTAAAATCGGGACCGTGTAAGTTGGGGATAGTGTTATTGGGGGTAAAACCTGGCACGTGTCGAATACACAGACGCTAGCCAACGTTTGACTGTGTGCACCACTGAACGGCCACCGGCTTTATTATTATTAACCGAACCATCAAATGAATAGTCGACGCTGGTAATGGTATTCGTCGCAATGCAACGGCGTGAATGCGACCGTTCAAGTTGGGGGTTGGCGGCGAATATTTCAACTCGGCGTGTAATTCGGGATAGTGTAGTTGGGGGGTCCACTGTATTAGGAACAAAATTTGAAAATCATATTTTTTGAGATTATTCATTTTATTTGAATCGGGATCTTCTAATTTTCTAACATATATAGATCCGATTCAGTATTTACTCAGTTTTAAATATTAATATATAAATAAAAAATTAAAATGAAATAGTACAGATGATAATTATATTTTTGAAAAAATGATTCGTATTTTTCTGATTTTTTTAAAAAAAAATTTATACTTATATACGCACACGTATTAAAAAGATAATGAATTTGAAAATAATTTCATTTCTTTATTTTTATTGTCCTACTACAACATATTAATATACAATATATGAACTATTATGAAAATAAAAATATTTTACAATATTTTGGAGGGTTTTTACAGCGCGTTTAATTAAAATTAAAAATGCCACATCTAATTATTTTTCAAGAGATCTCTTAATCCAGAGATTCTAAAAGTGTGACCACTACAAGTTCATTGTTAAATTTGTGTATGCGATTGACAATTGTGGGAAAAATGAATAAATTATTTGCGTATAACAGGAAAGTACGTTTTTTTTTTTAATAATCATAACACTGAATGTGTTAGCAGCGTTTTTAGATTTGCTATATGACAAGCTTAATAAACGCTTTATTAGACTTAATTGAGAAAGCAGTTAAATTCAAATATGCCCGGCGCAAAGTAGCCCCCGAATACGGCGAAAGATAGTCGCGCATTGCGCTGTTATTACCTGATCAATTAATTAACAATTCAAAATGGCTGCCATACAAAATGTCAGAAAATGGATCCGTTATCAATGAAGATAATTAACAAAACGGATATGTTTCTTTAAATTTAATAGTAATATTTTTTTTTGATAAGAAAATGAGAGATATCTAAAATAGAAGCTTACCAAGTAATTGCTCCAGATATGAACAGCGAAGGTTGCTGTATTGGTTTTCGGATCCTGGAGGAGCGGTAGCTTCGTTGAAACGGTTAACTTCGGCGGCGGACATCATCAGGCTTAATTTTGCCGTTAAACCCTCGACATCTGAAATATTAACAAATCCAATTACATCAGCGAGCACCGAATCTGCGTGGATTCAAGATCCATGTGGTGGTTTCGAGAATATTGTTTCTCATAATAAATCTCGACAGAATCGACTGCGAGTTATTTATGTTTGGACATAAAATATTTATTTAGGTATGGCAGCGCATGTGCATGCAGTGGACTGCATCAGAAAAAAAATCGAGACCATGTGTCCGACTCGGGTTATGAATGAGAACTCAAAAAATCTCCGCGTTGTAAATAGCAGTTTGAACAAGGTCATTAATTCTGAAACGTGCACAGAATTACTACGTTCCGAGAAAAAACCCTTATTTATTAAATAAAAATTTAAATCAGAGTCGTTCTGATGAAAGTTTATCGGCCTTCGTTGTAATATAACAGTAAACTATAATGTGGTCATCAGCAACTTTGATAAATATTCATTAGACAATGAAGATTCTCAAACTGTCTAAGACAATAAACATATAAATAAAGTCCGATCATTCATCGAATTCAGCGTGTAATATAATCATCTTAAAGCTGGTAAATTATTTTTGGACCAAGAAATTTATTTAACATTTAATTGCAGTAATTCCAGGGACGATATAGCCTCGAAATGCATTTTTGCAGCAGCTACGTTGTTGAAGACCCATCAAATGATTGTCGAAATGCTTAAACAAGTGATTATCTGTTGAGTTTGGTGGATGAGGCAATGCAAAACTCAATTTATTCAACTGTTGGTTGTTCAATTGTGCAATGCCGCTCATTGTTGTGAGGCATTGTTCATCTTCCATTGACCGGTGCAAGAACCAGATGTTGCATTTCTGTTGGATTTATAAATTTAACGACAATAACTTGTTTTTATTTATTTCGTTCTAGAATCTTTACATTTTGACTAAGTCGCTTTTTTTACTGTCCATCTACTACCATTTACTAGAAAATAACAAGCTTAGCTAGGCTATTATTTCTTCTAACAAGATCTCTAGAGTAGCAAAAAAATATTTTGAGTCTTGCATACAAGAGTCTATTTTCTTTATCGAGCACCTTTAAATCCTATTTATTCAAAAAATCTTACCAGCTATGTCAAAAAATCATGTACGAATTATACGAACTGAAGAAAGATGGATGCTACTCCCTTGATCCACAAAATTTTCTCTAATACGTAGGCAAAAAAATGCTTCAAGATGCTAAAAATAGTCCATGTAATACGTATGGGCGTATACAGAAGTTATACATGGCGGCGAAGGGGGTATCTCAGAGACCCCAAGCATTTCAACCCAAGATATTGATATATTCTTCATCAATATCTTGATATTAATTTTAAAAATAGATTATTCTATGAATAAAAATAGTTATTCATGACATGCTTCATAATTTGGATTTTTTAATTGATCAAAAGCAGCACGTGTCAATCGCTCTTGGCACATCGTACCGGATGCGAGCGAGAAAAACATCGCGCGCGTAGCAACATAAACGAATGTTGTAGGTTTTTTTTCGTAATTTTAAACAATAAAGGACAATGATTATTTATAGCACTTATTCTTTAGACTATTTTAGACAAATACGAAAAGTTTGTGACATGTAGGATTTATATTTAAGGATATGACACTAAATTCGATTAGGAAGTAAACGGAGTCAAAACCAAGCCGATGGTCAGTGCTAATTATAGTCCATAAATATCTACTTCTTCAAGTGCCTTGTCCGTTTTCGGACGTAGACGATCGACCGGTCTTTTCTATATAAAATCGTCTATTTTTGGCGATCTGGAATAATTCCAGACCCACCAATGCGGTCCAGTTTAAGTACAGTACCACGTATATGATGTGGTTAACCCCATCTGTTAACAACTTGATATACTTGGAAAGAAATAAAAGATCGATAAAAACAATAGCAGAATATAGAAGATTTCATATCAACAAAATCCTGCCGAATTTTGAGATATGGCTTCTATGGGTAAAAATAAGATGTGATCTGTTGGATACAGTGATTAGGTCCTTGTGAAAGGTAGGCTACATTCTTCTTCCTCTTGACCGTTTTCAGACGTAAGCGATCTATTGTTTCTTGTTTTTTTCTCATAGTCAGAGCCAAAACAATTATGGAGCTCTCAATCCGGTCCAGTTGCAAATGATTGGGGATCCACGACAGCTTGTTTCTTAATTTTTCCATGATGTTCTGCAGAAGGCGATACTTTAGTCCATAAATGATATGTCCAATGTACTAAACTTTACGGGGTTTTACCGTGTTTAGTTCGTCGACATTCTTCGGTAGCACCACATTTCAAACGGTTCTAGTCGGTTATTGTTCACTAAAAACAACGTCCACGTAGCCGCAGTGTTCAGGAACCAATCTTTAAAGATAGTCGTCCGTGAGATGTTTTGAAGGAGAGTTCTCAGTAGAACAATTCTAGAGAATGTCCACAAATTATAAGTGAACGTCTTGAAAGAATTACTTGTCTTGTTGTTGGGTGGAATTAGATGGAACTCGCATGAGACAGGCTGTGTTAGAAGCTGCTTACGTAGGAAGCCAAATCCGTACGTTCTTCAGCAGTATGTACAACAAGAACATACTTCAGTTTTGATCTTCATTATCTGTTTATATAGTCCGCAAAAAATATATTAAGCATGCAATTATTTTATTACGAACCTACTACATCAAAGCGGTGCTTAAAGTGCACGATTTACCACGATGCGCACGCGCATTATCACATTTTTCAACAGCGTCCACTTACCACGAAATGTTTTTCGAACCGTATTGAAATTCCGACGGTGCGATTGATTTATATTGCATAATTTGCAAACCGATCACGCATTATTGCCGTTGTTGTCAAAGCAATAATGCGAAAGTTCGCAAAGGCCGCAGGAATTTTAAAATGGGCCAAACAGAGATTCGAATCTGTCGGCGCGGGAACCGTTAAATAATTGGCAACGTTCAATACCGATTCCATTGTGCGGCGAATATAGAAAAAAATGGCATAGCATCGAGAGCTCGAAGTCGTCAGTTCTAAAAATTTTAATACGTCGCGAAATTTGTATTTTTAAAGCGAGACCTCAATTTCGATGCCAACTCGCGACGACCATCTGGTGTTTTCATCGCGAAAATATTATTTTTTTGCATTCGCAGCTTATGCAAAAATAAACGCAATCTCGCGAAAACCCGTGCGATAACATACATTATGCAAATATGAGGTGAAGCTCGACGACCGTAGCGATCTTCCGCCGTCAATATATGATGGACTCGTTGTCCGTCTAGCATTGGCGATTCCGTTTTTGTCGCATGTCCCCGATGCCATTTTTGGCGATCCCTGATTAAGGACCACCTGTCAATTTGAGAAGTATTGACCGCCTCGCCACACCAATTGGTATGCGCTTCTTCGTCCCGACAATTTGCAAGCTGGCCACGTTTTCTTCTCAATATCATATTGGCGACATGTGAAACTACTGAAGGTTGAACCGGCAAGTTTATTGCGCGCATAAAATTGAATATTAGGAATTTAATTAGCCGTGAGATGAATTGGTGAAGAGTAAACAGGAAGATGGGTCTATGGCTGCGCCGGAAGTAGCTCATGAAGTATTACAGAAGCGGCTCGCCTTATTCAATTATATCCATCGAGAGTGTACGGGCGGAACTACCTATGGACGCAGGAGCGTGCGCCGCCTCTATCTATTTTCTAATCCAGACAAATTTAAACCCTTTCAATGCGGCGGGTCTAAACACGATTCTGCATCAGAGTGCGGCGCCGTTTTGGACCAAATTATTTTTTTGGCGGTAAATTTGTATTCCCCGTTTACCGCTATATTAGAACATTTCACCACAGAGATTTAATACAGAAGCATGTTGATTAGGATAGCAATTTCTTCCATCTCAACTAAAAAATAAACTCGATTCGCTGTTTTCGTAATAATAAAATCGAACCAAAATATCAGTGCTCAAACAGAGTTAAGTGAGAAAAAAATGGAATTCGATCAAAATCAAAATGCGAAATGCAATTTTCTTATACCATTACATCCGTACGCTTGTATGTGAGCTTATAATGTACGTGGAACATATAACAACCCTGAGCCGAGATACGTCACCGATACTACTGCGGAGATTTGAATGAGACATCACGCCCGGTTGATTCGTTACTATTCCATATTTACATATTACATGGTTCCTATAAATTTCTTGTGATATGTTGTATATGTATTGATAGCTGTGTTTATAAGCTGATTTTAACACCATCACTTAACTCGGTCTAGTTTACATGTAACGACAAGTTAAAGTTTTAAAGAATCTCGCGCATGTACGACATGCGGCCGCACCCTAGACACGATTTGTATGCGCATGTACGTCATGCGCCCCACTTTATGAAAGGGTTAAACCACGTGTCTTATTTTTTAAATTCATGTGCGCATGCGCAGAGATTAAACTTTACACATTAGTTCAGCGTTGGGAATAAGTCTTTTTCAACCAGATTTGAGTGTTAGAAATGTTAGAAAATTATTTTGGCGCATGATGAAGCGAAAGAGTTCTGCGATTTTTTCATGAACATGCATCGGCTAACCTAGCTGTGCCGATGGGGTATATTCAGTATATTTATTATATATAAGCTTTTAATATAAATCCTAAATGTCACAAACTTTTTGTGTTGGCTTAGCACTTCACACCCGCGCGCTCACTGGTGAGCGCAAATCTTCTTTGGCGTTCGACCTCGCTCAACTTATATATACATTATAATATCTTCATATAAAAAAACCTGGGATGCATTCACACATTCTACTGATTTACGCGATGTTACTTGTGTCCCAAGTACACGGATAGCGATCGAAAAAAAATATAAAACAGTGTACTATTTTTTCACGTAAGTAATGATACATTTCAAATGTATATATGTTTTTTCTTCTTCAAAGGTTATCAGAAAATTGAGGATCATCAGCGAAATACATATTAGAAAAATATTGTCAGCATTAATATTAAAAAAGTTGATTTTTAACAACAATTTTGATAATTTTCAAATTTAATTTTAACCTGTTCTATAATAAATAATCAAAAAACAACAAAAACGTTATTTTAAAATTACAAATAGATTCGTTTTGACCGATTTCTTGAAAAAAAACGATTGTGAAGTGGTCAAACACTTGTGAATCGTGCGATTGACACGTGCTGCGATAGCTCAGTCTGCGGCGAAACATCGCCGAGAGCGCTGTCATTTACGTGTCATATCGATTAGTTAAAAATCTAAAATATCGACTAAGTTATTAAGCATATCATGAATAAAAAGTCAAGATAAAATGCTTGGGGTCTCTGAAAGAGTACCACGGTCCACTATGAATAACAAATACCATATGTTTACACGAAATATTTGTTCTAACACGTTTCCCAAAAACAAAAGTAAAGAGCGCAAATAGAAATAATTATATGGCAGTAATTAAATTCAAAGCCTGTATCTACCGCTTAAAAAAGATGAGAGTGGCTAATTTTGCGCTTCAAGGCGTCAACGGCATACAACCTTATAAAATTGTCCACAGCATTAAATGCTTGTTGGAAAATATTTTGATCGTTATTAGTGACAATGATGTCATTATTTTCATGTTTTTAAGCGTTTTTTCAAAGTATCCTATATTTTGTATGATCTCCATGTCTTTTTTTCGCGATTTCCGGAAACGTAATCCATGTTTTTATATGATCTCCGTGTCTTTTTTGCTCTGATTTATTTATGCAATTTTTCATGAAACGTATCCACCGCGGAAATCGAGAGAAGGGTGTATTCAGAGCAGAAAACAGTGATATTTTGGAACATCTCCCCTTATTTTTTCCCCATGAGACTTAAATGGAGCATTTATTCTAGTAAATCTCAATTTACGCGATATTTTACAAAGCCTATCAAACGCGCAAATTAGTTTATGGGTAAATTTTTCAAACAAAACTATTACGAAAGGTATATCTCTAACTTTCTTGGTATAAATCTTATTTAACATTGCGTATCTCCAATAAATTTGATTGCATTATGAAGTAATGCTCCAAAAATAGAAGAAACTCCTCAATCATAGCTCCAGACTCGTTTGACGTTTAAGATATATCGTGGTGATTTGCATCTTTATGATATTAACCGATCCGTCACGGCGGCCCGAAACCGACAGCTCTGTCCAATGGGGTCTAATTTGTATGAAATAAATGTATGAAAATAGACCCCAGACATTTCAAGTCAAGATATTGATCAATTCTTCGACAATACCTTGACATTTGTTTTAAAAATGGATTTATCTTAATTTAGTCGACATTTTAGATTTTTTTTACTAATCAAAATGACGCATAAGTGACGTGCGAACTCCGCCGCGACTGAGGCTCTTCGAATGTGGATGTTTTTTCTCGCTCATATTCGGTACGGAGCGATAAAAAACATCACACCCGTACTAATGAAACGCATATTGTTTTTTTTTTTCTCAATTGCGGACAATAAAGGTCAATGATATATTATATTTATTCTTTAGACAATTTTAGATAAATACAAAAAGTTTGGGACACGTAGGATATATATTAAAAGAATTATTCGAGAAAAATTTGGGGTCCCAAATAGACGCCATCGGCACGGCTAGGTTAATACATAGAATTTGCAATTAATTAGGTGTGAGATTTAACCACGTCCTTCATATTCGCCAGACTTATCTGATGAGGTTGAAAAGCTGTAAAAAAAATTAAAGATATCTAGAAAGATTAGTTTTTTTATTTCATTAACTTTATTACCCGCCACTGGTCACAGCACATGTTTACAATGTATGGACAGATATTGAAACACGCCTAGAAAATAAAATGGTAGACGTGGAAGTCCGTTGAATTATTAATATATTAGTTAATAAATTATTTATATGACAGCCGTTCCGAGTGTACGATTGGATTAACCGCAATGCCAATCTATTGTCTGCTAAATCCAGCAGAAGAATTCTTGTCGTACACGTTTAGCGCTCCGAAATGGGATTCTGCAACACCCCATTCCAAACAATGCAATATTTTTTAGCGAAATATACGCAGACGAATACGGTTGAAACAGAGATGAAAGATTATTTACTATTAAAATCTTTAAAGCATCACGCCCGCCTTTGCTGCTCCGTGTTCCCGGTAAGATTTTTAATGTCGGAATAACTTTTTATGTTCAATAACTTATCGACTGATTCGATAAACATTCGGTGAGCATAAATTTAGTTTTGTGCGAGGAAACTCGTTCCAGAATATTTTATTTAAATAATTGCGGATGGGTTTACGTCAATAAAGTGGGATCAAACGACAGTATGTAATGTATCGATACCAGATAACGTTATTTGAGATGGACAAACAACGTATCGACTATGTTAAATGATACTGATGCTGCAGCAGAGGCTATATATTTTTTTGACAATTCCATGAATTAAATCAATTTTACGAAGCGATTTTTCGCTTCGACTAAAATATTTCATACAATCAATTTATGTTTTTTAACTTTTAATTTCTATGCTCTTTTTCGTTGATAATTGTAATTTCTTTTTAGATTTATTGGAGCACTCGTTTACATAAAAAAAATCACATATAAGCCATTGATTTTTTGTATGAATGGGATTAGATACAGAAATTATCAAATAATCATATATCTTTACAAAAGGTTTGAAATCCCTGTTATCATATTTATATTCAAGAGCTGTATCTGGTTATAAATAATACTAAAATATACTTATTTCACTATTGGTTATACACAAAAACGTATTTTAAGGACGGTGTAACGAAAAATTGTTTCCATGAATTTAAGCCAATGAAGCGATTTTTCGCTTCGAGCATTCGAATATTTTTTATTTTTGAATTCATCTTTCAAATATCGTGATGGCACAATATAAATAATTCATAAGTATTGACTTCCTACTTTATATAGATTGAATAAAAATATGTCGAAGCGAAAAATCGTTTAGACGTATTTAACCTAGCTTTTTATTTTTCTCGAATAACTTTTTTAATATAAATCCTACACAACACAAACTTTTTGTATTTATGTGTCCTTAGTCTTCGGGCGGGACATGGCTGGGTGAGTGTGTCATCTACGCGTCATATTTTTTAGTAGAAAAATCCAAAATATCGACCAAATTTTGAAACATATCATGAATAACTATTTTTATTCTTAGAATAATCTATTTTTAAAAAAAAAGTCAAGATATTGCTGAAGAATTCATCAATATCTTGATTTGAAATTCTTGGGGTATATTTTGCATTGTAAATAGACCCTTCGGACGACGTGGTTGGCTTCGAGCCGCCGTGACGGATCGTTTAAGCTGTATCGTTAATTTTTATGCTTTGTCTTCGAAGCATAAATCATGATTTTTTGACTAGCAAGTGACTTGTAACTGAAAACGCGTTTGGCGTCCGCCGTTGTTTGCGGGGAAAAATTAAAATGACGCCAACATGGCGTACGCGGTCAGTAGTGTTAATACTTTTTTCGCGAACTCGAACGAATGATAAAGAAATCTAAATCTGATTATTGTTCACAATGTTTCAGATATTTTTTTAATTATAATTCCAAAAAAATGGTCGAGACACTGATACCGACAACGCCCATATGTTATTGATGATTCTAATAGCTGTTATTTTATAAAATTATGTTTTTTAAGTAGATTTCGAGTGGTACTCTTCAGAGTGGTCTAGGGCTCGATTCCGCCCCAAAAGTCACATGGTTTGGTTTTTTTTCATAGGATCTATCTACCCGTCGTGTTATAACGGAGGATGTAAGTGGATTGTTAAAAAAATATATATAAAAAGACAAACTCACCGGCTTCCAAGTTTTCTTTAAGTATCCTCCACTGTTTCGCATGATATAACGAGTAAATTCCAATAACAACAAAAAACAACAAACACGACACCACGACCAATATTAGCATCACTGTTTCCCAATCCCATACGAACTCATCGTCACTGATAAACGACTCGGAGCCCGATCGCACTTCCGCATCGGCGTCGTAGTCCGCAATGCCCGTCACCTCTTCGGCGACGGCCTCCGTCTGGTTCTGTGGGTCGCCATCGCCCTCCGACGGAGAGAACCTCCAGATGATCTTGCGGCCGCCGTAGTTGGCCGTCGAGTTCTTGGCGAGCTCATCCTGCCTCCTGCGCTGCTCCTTCCTGGCCTTGAGGTGACGGTGGTCGTTTCGCGCCCTCCTCAGCCACGACCAGTCGATGCCCAGGTCCGCGAGCAGGCCGCAGACGGTGTCCTGGTTGACCTGGCAAGGCCGCAAGACGACGAACGCCTTGCGCTCGGCGTCGCAGAGGGTGCAGTTGAGGCAGGTGTCCTTCTCGGAACTCCACCAGGAGTGTCCCGGTCTGCATAGGGTGCCCTCAACTGCTACCAACCCCGCAGCTAGTAGCAACGCCGCCTCAACTGCTCCTCGCATCACCTAAACAAAATGCAAATGGCGATTAAATTATTCATTCGATTGTAAACGGTCGGGAGCATTTGCATTCTGCACATGGCCGACCATCGCGGAACATTAAAGGTATTCCGTAGCATATCTGACCGTGTGTCGTAATATGCTTCGGTTGTTGATTCCGAGTGATGTGTTTTTTTCTCCATCTGATCCGACAATGATTTCTAAATTGGAACAAATTGGCGCTTTATTCGTAGGACAATCGGACGATTTTTTTTGTACGTATGATTACATTCTGAAAATAAATTGGTGATGTATTTCGAGCAATCCGTCTCGTCGGCGAGACGCAGGAGACTCGTCCTTTATTCCATGAGCTCATTTACCCAATTGTCGTGATCTTTGGGTATGTTGATTGTCTGTGGGTAGACAGCGGACACAGGAAATGAACTTTTCAAATGCATACGTGCTGCCTGTCATGCATCACGTGTGGAGAGGCTTTTGTAGATTTATGATGAACCATAGACAATGGCGCCGACGCCTCTTTTGCAAATTCAAGAAAAATAAATATATATTCAATACAAAATTATATTCCAAAGAAAGCTGTCGAAATAATGTGAACATATGGATTAGATCAGTGTTATACGAGCCGCCGAGCTTTTATGTGCGAACCGGAACAAAAAATATCATAACAACTATTATCTAATATACACCCGTGGCGGATTGATTTCACGCACCGTATAATGTATCTACATGATCATATAAATTACACTGTGACAATGTTCCATTTTTTTAAGTTCTTTTTTTACACGGTAGATACGTTTCACCAAAAACCGTGTAAAAAGTGATAGAATTCATAGAAAAATTGAAAATTGGTTCCCTAAATTTAAAAAAACGTGTTATTTTTAAAAATATTACTTATAACTTGCGCTTGATAAAATATCGCGTAAATCGAGACTTGTATAAAGCAAATCCGGGATAAAGGATATAAATTCGTAAATATCACTGCTTTCTAATCTGATTATCTCATTCCTTGATTTGTGTGATAGATGAAATGACAAATAACAGTACAAATGAAAAGCGCGTAAAAAAGACACGGAGATCATACAAAATGTAGGGATTTGTTAAAAAAAACGCGTAAAAACATGTTACATTATTTTCTCCAATAACGGCCAAAATAATTTCCCACTTTTTTTTTTTAAAATATTTGCATGCTAAAACAACATGTCGTAGACAATTTTAAACAGTTCAATAGATCATTGACGCCTTGAGGCGCAAAATTAAGTACTAAACTCTTTTTTTTACACGGTAGGTACGGTTCAATCAAGAACCGTGCATAAAGACCGTGTTTTTTTAATAAATAATATTGTGGATAGAAAATCGTGTAAAAAAGGCAATAAATAAATTATTCAAAATATGATACCAAAAATTAAAAATCTCCATCAAATTATTAAAAAACGTTTTTCTTTAAATTCATCATATAAAAGTTAGCAATTATTACAAAAAATTAGACCACATGTTTAACTCTTTATAGGGCAAATTAATTATTTTGGATTTTTTTATTTTTTATTGTTATTGACATTACTTATTGTCAATAATAAATTAACCAAAAAGCATTCTCGACAAAATATTACGTTACTAAAGTTGACATTTCTATGGGCGCTAATAGAAATATAGACCTTAAAGCGACTGGTTAATATATTAACCAATTTCAGCCTTTGCCCTATAAAGGGTTAACATAAACCAAAGAAAAGTAGCTTTACATATCTTTTTCGGACGATGTTGAAGAAACTTTAAGAGAATGGAATATTGCTGATATTTTCTAGATGCGTGAAATCAATCTGCCACTGGGGTATTTTGCGTACAACGCGCTTTAGTTTTCATATTGAAATATTATAAATCATGCAAGTATCTTTTATCCTTGAATAAATAATATTTTAGGATTTTCCAGAATTTTCAGGGCTGCCACAAATATATATTTTATAAAAACATAAAATAAATCATATTTTACTATCTTGTTGCATGATGGATACGTTCCAGATGCTATTGTGCAAAAAACAGAGTATACAAATGTATTCCATCACTAAAATCATTTCATAATTTCGAATGTTATTATTATTTATTATTATATTTAATTTCTGTAGAATCCAATGTCCATGTACTGGATATTTTTGCGAGAAAATTTATATTCATTTTATTATTTCACAGAAAAATACTAAGTAAGCATTCAAACATACATCTTTCAATTAGGCGTCTCGAACACAATGCATACAATTTTAACGAAACAAGATACACGTCTGTGGCAACGGGGATAAAAAAAAGAAAGTTCTTCTTGTTTGTTTTGTAGGAAGCAGGTAATACAAAGTCCCCGCGATGTATTCAAACTCAAATAATTAAACAATTACCTTGCGATTAAAAATAATTCTAGTGAGAATCTTCACATGCTGTTTTGGCAATCGTGAGCTTTCAATGGCACAGTCGAAGTTCTGTTTACATTCGCGCCAAGCAGTCGAAGAGTGACGTTACAAGAACACAACCAACACTGGGCAACGGCCAACAACAACTGAATGAACACCGCTTGCGCCTCTGAGGGTGACCATGATTTTCAGTATACCCGATTCTCAATTTTTACGATATTAAAATAACTTCCACGTATACAATTCAAAATCATTCATCATTAAAAATTTGTAGCATAATGTATGAATGATTATTATAATAAACATAAACGGATGCGTTTCTTGTTAGATAGCGACATTAAATATTTTTTCTATGTATTATATATGATCTATGATTTTTTTTTCAATAGAAATCAAAAACCAAAATTCGATATTATTTTGAAGCAATGGAATATATTTCCGATATCAATTGTATCTTTTTTATACACGGCAGCATCTGGAACGTATCTGCAACAAGATAAACAAATAAATATGTAAAATAAAGTGCTGATTTTAAAATCGCGATGTTAGATTTTCATTAGATCGTGTACCGACATTCATAATCTGTTTTATTTTTATAGGAAAAAATATTTTGTGGTAACCCTGACTCTTCGTAAAAATCATAAAAAATAAATAACGAACAAAAATTATTTAACCTAGCTGTGCCATGCTATTGGAAAAGCGCTAGTTTTTTATTTTTCTCGAATAACTCTTATACCACTTTATGAGCCGTTCACGCCTTTTGCCGTGATGTTATAGCCAAGCGTTATGAGCCGTTCACGCCTTTTGGCGTGAAAGGCATACCCACACTTCTTCATCAGAAAAAAATGACATGCACAAGTAATTTTACAATTTGACCACAGATGGATACACATGCATGTTAGCTTGGATTATCATCACATTTCGATTGGTTATATTATATTTATACATAGATGGCGATAATTATTTAGTTAAATTTAAAAGTTAAATTTTTTTTCATAAAATCGTGTACATTTCAATTTTTCGACATAAGTTTCGTCAATTTTCATATTACAGGATTTTCCATCATCCATTTTCCAAAATAATCCATTTTTTATAAAAAGTCAAGATGATGAATTCGTCAATATCTTGATTTAAAATTCTTGGGGTCTATTTTGCATTGTAACATCAGCTAATATTATTATTTATTAGTATTACGCTTTAAAATGTTAAAAACGCAATATAATATCATCAACATCAATTCGAAGTCATGCTCGCAAAAAAAATCTCTTAAGACATACATGTAATTTTGAATTAACACAACAGAGGCGCCATTATCGACTCTGGTCACCTGTAGCTGTCACTGTCAGCCATGGAGCGAGGTGAATTTCGTGAGCTAGAACTCCAGAGCCCCATTGTGACCTCTTCCTGTCCTTGGATTGTACCTCCTCTTCGCCGATTTCCTATTATTCCACGCAATGGTACTCCATGCAACACTCTTTGTAAACCTAACCTTTATCTTTCTATTAGTTTTATGTTTATCATTGAACAATTGATGACATATTGATTGACATATGTGATAAACTTAAATCATACTTAGTTATTCATACTGTTGATAATTATTGAATGAATCTTATCATTTCTTATATTTATATAGCAAATATACAAAGAGAGAGAATGAACATTCCACAAAAAAACGAATTATCAACGAGAAAAGCGTTATTAGCAGTAGCTGTGATATTTTTTTCATCGATAATGGCACTAGTTTATTTATATAGCAAATTCCCAGATATGGAGCAGTGAGTATGACATTTTATATATATGCAATATGAATCTTTATTAATGAATGATTTATATTTTTGCAGGGAGGAGAGTAAACATATTAAAATTCCATTAGATATTGAAGACGCAAAGCGGTTAGGATTAGTACTAGATAGATACAAAGAAAAGTATTTCTTTGAAGTTACGTGCGGTGTATTCCTCGTGTATATATTGTATCCTTTATATAAAATTAGTTATATGAAATATGTGTCGTTTATGTTTGATATATTTCTTAACTAGACCTTTCAGTCTGCAATCGTTTGCAATTCCAGGATCGATGTTCCTTAGTATACTTTCAGGATTTTTATTTCCGTTCTCGATGGCTCTTGCACTCGTGTGCACTTGTTCCGCATTAGGGGCTTCACTTTGCTTTTTGCTATCGCATTTATTGGGGAAGAAATTGATTAAGAAGTACTTTCCGGAGCGAGCGCAGAAATGGGCAGTCACTGTCGAGAAAAACAAGGACAATCTGCTATATTATATGATATTCTTGAGAGTGACGCCGTTCCTTCCAAATTGGTTCATCAATTTGACTGCACCTATTATCGGAGTGCCGCTCATTCCGTTTACACTCGGAACCTTTATAGGTAATGTATTTATATAAGGGGTAGCGGATGAAAATGCACGTTGGTCGGTCGTCTTATGACACGTATTTCTTTTGATATAATAATAAATTTAATTTTTCTGCATCATTTTTAAAATGAAAGGATTTATGCCTGATAAGCAATTTTACAAAATTGCATGTTATACAAATTTCAGCAAATAATTATTGCAACGACTCCAATAAAAAAGGACACCGGGGGGCTACTGCGTACGGACGACGCGGAATACTGTAAGGCCACCGGTAGCCGCTGTCTTTTCTTATTAACGCTCTATTTATATAATATTTGTGTTTTTATGTAGATGGAATTACGAAAAAATCCTTTTTATTAAACACGCTGTATATAAATGTTTCTCAGCTTAAAACCTCGCGGTCCTGAAACGGTTAACATGACAGGATGATGCTCTAGCATGTTTATTGGTTAACATAGCATCAAATGTGTAAATAAGGGACTCGGCGTGGAAACATCTGGCACCATTTTTAATAAATCGGTGCAGCTTCTTACCTATACGAACGACATGGATATTGTGCCCAGATCTCGGGCAGCTCTCAAGGATCATGCCAGCGAATAATGAGAGTGTCAATTGTATGGGACTGAGGATCAACGAGAGCAAGACAAAATACATGTCCATATGCCAAGGACGAATCCTTGAACCCCTTAGAGTCGAAGAGTACAGCTTTGAAGCCGTCCAGGATTTCACATATTTCGGCTCACTTATTACAAATAACAATGACACCACCAGCTACTTTGGACTTCATAAGCATCAAGCTATTAAACATCAAGCTTTACATACATGACCCTAATCAAGTCCGTCCTAACATACTAATCAGAATATTGGGCTTTGACAAAACAAGATGAGCGACAACTGGATATCTTGGAGAGGAGGATTCTGAGATGGATATTTGGACCCGTATTTGATGACGGGGAATGGCGTATCCGAAGCAATGAGTAGCCATACCGATTATACAAGGATATACCGGTCACAGAGTGGCCAGATTCTGGTAGACTGGTCTCGTGTCAAGAATGCGGGACAGTCAGCTGCCGAAAAGGCTTATGGTTAACAAGTCTTCCTGTCCCCAGAGTAATAGGTGACCAAGGCTGAAGTGGCTGGACTGTGTACAGAGGGACACTGCATCATTAAAACTTACCGGAAGATGGATTGACGTGACTATGATGAATTTGAGACAATAATGCGAGACCTCATTTGGCTAAAATTAATGGAATATGAATAGAATGTAATTATTCATCCGTTCTTTCTCCATCGGATTACCATTTATTTAGATAAAGCATCACTTTTTACCCGACAAAAATATTAAAGAAGGTCTCGATGTCTATTTTTCATCTAAATCAAAAGATTTTTATGCAAATGGCGCATTCAAATTATTTGTAGTATATATTTAAGCTATCGTAAGAGCATGTATAATTAATATTAATATAACTTTTTATTTAAAAATATGTCATTTTCATCCGATACCCCTTATATTGTTATTATTATTCAATCAAATACTATTAATATTTATTATTTTTTCAGGTGTTGCACCGCCGTCGTTCGTATGCATTCAAGCTGGTCAAACTCTTCATTCTCTCACGTCATCAGCGGACGCATGGTCATGGACTTCCATCATAGTTTTGTCTATTTTTGCCGGACTATCATTGATACCGATTCTTATGAAAAATAAACTACGACAAAAATTCGAATAGAATATTAAATTATTTGATTAGACTCTGTATTTATTTTATATAATTCAGTACATTCTTTAATTCGTACGACGAATATTGAACGGAGCGGATGGACTGTATCAATTTGCCGAATAATTGTATTTTGTCTTATTAAAATATTATTAATATATATTTAGTTATTACGTATTTAATGCTCAAGGGTATATTTTGCATTTCATTAATTATATTTTAACGAATTAAAAAAAATATTTAGGTGCCATTATTTCGTAAAATTTATCCTCATGCAAAATTTGGTATCTATTGCTAAAATGCGAATTGTTGATTAACGGGTAGCAGTTTTTAGATAATTTCGTGTGCGATTGATATTTTTATTATAACGATGATTGCATAAGCTGATCTGTTGCAATTTAATATGCATAGCTAGTCGATAACATTAACGCAGTCACAAAGGTAATATGCATGTATTAGTACGAGCATTCACATTTATTTGTAAGAGCTTATACCAATGAGAGTAAAAATTATCTTATGGAGACTTTCTTCTCTAGATGAGTATTATTAGAAAAATGATTTTTTTTGAGGTCGAATCGTCATGTTTTAGAAGTTACTCGTCCTAACCTCGCTCTTATTTTGTTTTATTACCTTCATAATATAATGTTGCTGTTGTATTTAAAATAATACATGGCGAATTTTAACCGAAGTAATGTTATTATATTTTTATTATGTATTAATTGGCGAAAGACCGAGTTTTGAGGAAAGATTGAATCTTAAATAACTCGTATTTGTGAATACAGTACAATTTAAATTTTAATACTACATAATTAACGATAATAAACGTATTATTTATGTATAAAATTTGTGGTTAAGGACATTGTTATTTATTTTACACAAATATGTGTACGATTATTTGTTTAAATATATTATTATTTTTGAATATTTTATTTTTCTCCTAAAATCATTAAAATTAAATTAATTAATGATAAATCGTCACCTACATATAAGAGGGTTATGATCATTTTTGAGCCATAGAGTGTTTCTCTCCAAGATGCTCTCCGTATCTTTTATTTATTTTTGAATCACAGTAATAATTTACAATATGTGGAAAACGTTTTAAAAAAGCTCTTTAGTGATCGAAGATTTCTTATTAAATTCCCAGGCAAACTTGATTTTAAAATTCCTTTTATGTCCCTTAGCATTCTTTTTTGGGGTTTCGAGCAAACTGCATTATGTCGAGACATTGTTAATTGAGGAATCACTAAACGAGGCCTTGCTGTAGGTTCAGAATTCCTCTGCAACATTTTCGTCCGGTACCCCTGATGATGATGAATTCGTATGGCTTTTACTTTGCCATTCTTCGCGTGCTCGTCTTTGTTGGGGTTTCCTCCAACATTTCGGAGCACGCTAAGAACAACATTAGTTGGGTACGTAATCCTCCTGCAGATTGATCCACTAGCCTTACAGCCGGCAGACCAACATCGCACTCATAAGCGATAGTCTAAAACAGCCGCTGGGTGTGGCATTGCTTCCATCCGAACAAGTTTTCTCGGCCTGGGAACTGGAGGACGGGGAGAGTTTGTAGGAAGCAGTAATGTGATAGGAAACGGCTCAAGGAACTATCCCGGCATTTGCCTTTGGATGGCTAGGGAGCCGGCTCAACCTAGCCCCGGATAGTCGCATCTCTACACCAATTACTGGTGACAGAGATACTAGGAAGTGTTTCTATTAATATTGGTTAATATATTATAACTCATACCCATACCTTCTTTTAATTCCCTTCCAAAATTTTAAATAATAATCCATCTATTTCTAACCCATCTCAATACCATATTGACTTATCACAAAAATATCATAAACCTAGACTCCCAAAATCCATTCTCAGTAAATTATCCTTAGGTAAAATTCCAATAAAAACAGAAAAAAGACCCCCACAATACCGTTTCTATCGGACCTTAAGTGCACTTCGCCTCTTTTAATTCCCATAAATAACAAAATGAATGTAGTTAAAATATAAAATGCTATTAAAACTGGCCCAAGGGTGTGAGGCCCAGCCTCACACCCTTGGGGTCAAGGATAAAATTAGTAGTAACACCAGTCATCTGTTGCATTTTTATTTCTGTTGTATTAATCTTTTCAGTCATCACCTAGGATAATCCTTAGTCCCAAACTTTTCGTATTTGTCCAAAAATGTCTAAAGAATAAATATAAATAATCATTGACCTTTATTGTACGATAGCGAAACAAAAATAAAGACAACAATATTGTTTTACAATGGCACGGGTACAATGTTTTTGATCGCTCCGTACCAGATATGAGCGAGAAAAAACATCGCTCTTGTGCAAGTCCAAGCGAGAAAAAACATCGTGTTGTGCCAGTGTAGAAACAACATGCCCCGATCTGGCAGCTATGTACACGTCACCTTTGCGTCGCATTAATTAGTAGAAAAATTAAAAATTAGATCTATATAATAGATTTTTCTACTAATATATATCATGAGTAACTATTTTTATTCATAGAATAATCCATTTTTTCAAAATGTCAAGGTATTGTCGACAAATTTATCAATTCTTAACAATTTTTGGGGTCTATTTTCATACAAAATATACCCCATCGGCCAGCGGCGTTGG
>JAGXCT010033123.1:0-10499 GCA_022495035.1 Philopotamus ludificatus | reverse complement strand
TACATAAATTTATGCATGTGTATGTGTGTGGTCGCTCGCTACTTGTCTCTTGTAACTAGTTATAACCAGATAACGCCTTAGAGAAGAAGACGAATACCGACGCAAACCCCCTCCCACTTGCCTGGACACAGTCGGAAGGGTCAAATCCAATATCAACAGGGTAAAGGATACACGTCCAATGTGTCCAGTAATGGCCATGAGAGGGAAACCTCTTTATAAAAAACCGCATACCAAAACGGGTATGGGCGTAAAAGGGGAGCCCTCATGCCATTGCGAGCATGTGATTCTCTTGGCCTTGACTACTATTCGAGAGTCTGGTAAGGTCCATACACTGTGCGATTGAGTGTCTCGTGGCCGGGAAATGATGATGATGATGATATTCGTATTCAATTTAATTTAACGCACTTTTTTACTTCAAATTAACGCACACATGAGAAATTTTCTTTAACATTCAATGTATATTTAAACAAGTTATTCGGGTAAAATAAAAATCCAGCAATTGGCCGGTAATGGCCGAGGGAGAGAAACTCTTTATAAAAAACCGCATACCTAGACGGCTTGGGTCTCCGCGGCATGAACATGAAAGAGGAGCCCTCACGTCACTTTGGCCCCGACTGTCATTTGAGTCTGGTTAAGGCCCATAAGCTCAGCGAGTGAGTGTCTTGAAGCTGGCAATTGCGAAAAAAGAATAATAAAAATAACAATATTGTTTTCCAATGGCACGGGTGCGATGTTTTTTATCCCTCCGTATAATCCCATCGATATGGGCGAAAAAAACATCGTGCTTGACTTGAAATTTTTGGGGCCTATTTTCATACATTCGTTTCATACAAAATATACCCCCATAATATAAATATAAATGATTTACGTAATCAATAATAAATCACAATTATCACACGGCTAGTTGGAATCATAATCGTGTTTTTGGTACTTTATTGTGTATCGACAGTCCCGCGTCGCGCGAAACGCATGGTCACAGCACCGCATTAGTAGGATTGACCGTGACCGTCATCCGAATCTGTTCCGCGCGAGAAAAAAAAAGGTTGAGAGCCAACTGACGTGGCTTTACTGACACAATTTTCTTTTGCAATTTCGCATCACTTCTGCAATAATTTTTAATTAATTCGCCGCAATGCACGTTTGTTTCATTGCACGGAGAGAATTGTGCACTTCCACGGGACCATTGCATCATAAAATATTAAAAAAAAACAATTAGATTAGGCGACGTTTTTATCAAACGAATATAACTCGTGGTATGACTCAAATGAAAATTACGGCAGTGTTTTGAATATTTAATATTCTTATCAGCGTGTCAAAACCGTTTTGTGATTGTGCATTGTAACTCGAGAAGCTGTGTAAATTATTACGCGTATAATTTAATTAGCAGCTTCATTTATGTAGGTTGTTTTGACGAGTAGCGATCGATGTGTAAGTCTATCTGGGCTTAGCGATCGATCCGAGCGGTTTCAGTGATTCAGACGTTAATTTATAACTGGATCGGTGCAGCTCAAAGACAGATAAATGTATCATTTCATGATGTGATGTTGTAGACGGAGACTCTGAATCCCATGGATGGACAAAAGTGGCACGGTATTCATCTTGAGATATTCTAATCGCGATAATTCAGCCAATAATGATATACTTTAATCTGAGATTTCAGATTTTTAAATTAGAGTAGAAGGATATTAGAAAAATAATACAAACTATAACAATTTAATCAATTTATTTTCTAAAATATGAACCATTTTATAAATAGCTGAAAAACTGATAATCGTGTTAGTCTTTTTTCAGATTTCATCATTTCTATCACGGAAATTATTAGTGTCGATATTTATTGTCATTATTTTATTACGGAATAATCTTCTCATTCATGTCATACATTTTATTCCGATTGATAGCCTTCGTTGAACGATTCGTCTACTGACTCATTTATTGATTGTGAAAAGGATGTCTAGAGTATATAAAAGAATTCTCTTTTATAAAGTGGGGATATGGCAAAATATTATATTGAAAAAAAACCCAAATTTATTGTCATGCTATTATAAAAAATATAAACCACAAATTTTTCTCGACGAGATCGTAATTTTCGAGACTAAGACACGTAATTGTTTATTATTTGATTATGTACAAATTATCAGTCTTTTAAAATCGATTATTAATAAAGTATTATTTTTTATGTATCACGTTCAATAGGTTCCTCTTATCCAAACCAATGGGCGCCCATACAACTTCTCGTCCATTGTGTTTGGCAGACCCAGCACCATTCATATTTGCAGTTTGGTCTGAAAAAGTAATAAAATATCAATTTAATTTAAAAAATTATAATGGGTTAAAAGGATTGTCGTTTTTTTTCTATTATCATTTTCAATGGTCATGGAGAAAACACCAAGTGGCAAGATCAAATAAAGTGAATGAAGATATTTTGATTGCCGAAGTTGAAGCAAATCCAACTTCTTCGATTGGAAAAATAGCAGACACTCTCGGATATTGTTAATTCAGTGCGCAGATACATGTTAAATCCATCGGAAAGGTGTGGAGACAAGGCAAATGGTCACCACATGAGCTAAGTTAAGAAAAACAAGCGGAACGGTAAATGCTTATGAAGAACTTATGTAATTACAAGAAAACGCTATTTTTACAACTTCTAATGACTGGTAATGAAAAATGGGTTCTCTATTCAAACGGAGGATGTAAAAGACAATGTTTGTCAGTACACCAGGTACATAAACCAACCCCAAGAGCCCTAACCAGAAAAAAGTTTTATTGGTGGGATTGCAAGTAGGAAACCAGCCCAAACTTTAACGGCACAGCTTTATTGTGATCAGGTTTCTTCTTCTCTTCTTATCGTCTTATCTCCTTCATAAGTCAGCATTCGGTTTGATGATTGTGACCATTCTTGACCTGAATCTCCTTGATTATGGCTCTTATCTAGCGAAAGCTCCCCTCATGACCTCCACGCGGTGTTAGGTGTGAGTAGGAGGAACGGGAGCTAGTGGGAGCGTCCCCTAGAGCAGACCGCACCCCGGGAAGCACCCACGAGTCAGCTTGCCAGGCTGGTCACAGCGGTTTCTTCGTCCTCCGAAACTAACAGAGGGAGCCTTGGCGAGAGTCCCCACCCGTCGGGAGTGGTGACCCCGGTGGAATGGTGCGCCTTGTGGTTCCTCCTCGGAGACGACATCCCTGTGTTGTCTGGGTTCCCGAGGAGGAGCAATTTGACTCCCAGTCAAGCTTCGCGAGTCTAGATGATGAAAGTGGCTAATAGCAGTCTGATGTGTAAGCCAGTAGTTCGCGATGCCGGTGAAACATCTGAAGAGACATCTTAGCTCCGGCGGGGCACACGGGTACTTTATAGTGAATTAGAGTAAAGCGATAAAGTGTGTGGGAGTGGCAAACCCGCACAATTCGGCCCGATCGCAAGCTTTGTGGTGCGGGGTTGGAGATAGGCGGGAAGGGAATCGACTGCATGCCTCGTCACTGATAAACAGGGCCTCATGTGGCCCAGTACCCGCAGGGCGTGGTGTGTGGTTGCTCCCGACCGCTGTGGGGTCCTCCTTTACCCTGGTTGGCCGGAGTCCATGACCTGATGTGCTTATTCGTAGAGCCTGTATTAATGATTATGGCTCTTCAGGATCCTCTGCATTCTACATTTCGCATTGCAACTACTATGGTGGCTACCCTTTCCCAACGAGCTTCTCCAGGCTATTGTCTCTTCTAGCGAGATGTCTAAAGTAGCATAGATTCCTGTTGAGATATATCGTCGAGCGTCTGTTATCTTTTTTGTTCCATGTTAAGACAGAAGCGATTGCGTTTAGTGGTCTATAATATTCTCAGTAGGCGTTGCCAGTGGCTCTCTTTCATGGTACAAGTTTCTAGAACAAAAGCAGGCTTGTGTTTTAGAAATGTGGTGCTATTGAAGAATGTTGAAGATTCCCTGGACGAAACACGTCAATAATAAAACCATCCTTTGACTTCTTCGCAAGGATGAGGAGCTTAAGGACACATCTTTTGTGGACCAAAGTATCGCCTTCTGCCGACCGTCATGAGGGGAAAAGTGGAAGGTAAACGGTAGTTGGGAAGAAAGAAGTTCGTTGTGTCTCTGCAACAAGCTTCAGAATTGTTTCAGCTCGTCAAAATTCGACAATTATATGGAGAAAAACATGGACATTCAGATCACCTACGTCCGAAAACGGATAAGGCATCTGAAGAAGAAGAAGACAAGTTTCTGCGACGTATGTAAACATGGCGCATACCAGATTCTGCACCAAATGTTTTTTGTCTTATTTCTGGCAATTTCCGTTACTTGTAAGAAAATATCCGAGGTAGAATGATTCTTCAACCCTCTCTAGATCCGGAAGATTAACAGATTTGGATAGCTGATTGCTTCTATTAATTATAATCAGCTTGGGGTTAGAAATATTAAGCTATTTTGAATCTGCCTTCCCAGTTTTTAAGGGTTTTTCTCATAATATACTAAATTAAAGGTAAATAATAATGACTTATTATTCCATAATGAATTATAAAAACGACGTTGCTTTTAGGTATATTTTATACGAGACTATTATACCTTGGGCAAATGATGTGCATACATCCACCGTCCCTATCGGTGGGGATACGACATTTTGGACAAGGCTTGCTGATTATGCGAATGATAGTTTTACTGTCTTGATCCCAACGAGCCTGAAAAATGACATAATTGAATATTGAATTAATTATTAATGTAATCTATAAATGAATTAACGTATACCTTTTGGGCTTTTTCAGGATCGACATTAAAATTGGACGACATACAATTCGGTTCGTCCTCTAATTCTCCGCATTCACCGATATGATATCCTTGTCGACATTTGACACAAAACACGTACTTTAAAAAATGATACAATAAATTAGGCAATTTAAACAACGTATACTATTTTATTGGAATTATGGATTAAATAAAAATGATTCTACCCCACAACCGTGGATACATGTGACCTTTGTGCATCCAGGCTCTATGAGTATTCCTGATCCACAATCTAATAAAATATTTTAAACTTATGATTTCTGATTGTCAATATCATATTAAATTGATTTATTGGACTACCTGGTTGCGGACATAGCACTCCTCCCGATTGCAATACATATTCTTCCGTGGCAAAAGTCTGATATTGCATGTACTAGAAAAACAAATTTAATACATTCAAGTTTATCGTTATAAAAAAAAGATAAATGGATTTAAATAAAAATCTTACTTGACTCTCGGATAAGAGTTTGAAATGATGAATTTCTTCAATCATGGAATTTTCACAGCTGACGGGACACGGTAATGTGTATCCAAAATCAGGATGATAAATAAATTCTCTGCTCGTAAGTCTATAAGAATAATATATTGCGTTAATACCTTTTTAACGGATTATAGCAAAAATATAGTATACCTGGATATGCAATAATCACGAAAACAGTCCAGACAAGTCACGTGTCCAGAATTACACGGAAAAACCAAAACTGTGTCTCTAAAATGAAGGCGTCAATTAGTTCAAAATAATAAAATGATTATATTTATTTACGATACTCACTTTTTATCCATGCAGGCTAAACACGGGACATCTTTTATATTGGATTTGATTAAATATAAAGGAACCGCTTTATCGTTGTCGCCTTGAAACGAATGTTTCGCGCATTTGAAATAAAATTCAGCATATGTTGGACCGTTTTCGTGACCGAGCTAATTTTTTTAAAATTAAAACATAATTATTAATTTATGTATAAACACGTTTACCGCCATGGTGGACACATGTGGCCGGCACTTGAAGTTCGCACAGCGCCATGGTGGCCACATATGGCCGGCAAAAACATCGAAAACGAAATGTTACTCAGGGGCCGCCGGATACTTTTTACATTGGATTTTCTTGCATAAATGGCCACCATGGCCTCTCCCAGTGACCGCGACCCAGTGACCGCGAAAGAAATAAATGCAGCGCTACGTCAAATCAAAAAACGGCAGCGTCGGCATTGACAACACATCCTGCCAGAATTTCTCCTGCACCTGTCCAAATGTACATGGCTAGCCAGACTCTTTACTTGATGTTTTCCGAAGAGGCTGTATACCACGCGAATGGAGACATCCGCATCATAGCCACCTGAAGCCAAACAAAACCAGAGTTAGCTAAAAGCCGACCCATCTCTCCTCCTTACGTTGTATACAAACTCTTTGAGCGGGTACTCCTCATGAGAATCGGACCAACAGTCTAAAGACACCTCCCACCCGAACAGGCTAGATTCAGACCAGGATGAAGCTGCGAACAGGTTCTGTCACTGACCACCCACATCGAATGCGGATTCCAAATGTGTAAAAAAAACGAGAGCCGTCTTCTTGGACCTAACGTTGACCTACGATACGGTATGGAAAAATGGACTCCTATTAAAGGTTGCAAAGATCCTAAAACAATCAAATTATTAGAAACTATGCTTTCCGAAAGGGTCTTCTACGTCACAATTGAGGGCGAGTTTAGCAGAAAAAGGGTTCTCCAAAACGACCGCCTAGCGGCTCAGTCCCAGTTCGGACGCCTTTGAACATTACACTCGACAATGGCCCGGAATCCTATCCCCGCAAATTCATAGCATGCCGACGATATTGCACTGGTGACGCAAGCCGGAGACTTCCAGAAGATTGAAGAAGTGCTCAACAAAGATTTAAATATATAATGGAAAAATATTTTACACATGGCACCTTAACCAAACCTCGGACAAAACAGTCTCCAGTCTTTCAGTTTTCCAAATGCGTCGGCCAAAACAACACTTGAATCTTACGATGTGCGGTAAAGACGTCCCAAACGACACAGTCCCAAGATATCTAGGAGTGAAACTAGACAGAACTAATCATCAGGCAAAACCTGCAGTCCGTAAGGACCAAACTCCCAAGGAAATATCGTCGGAAAACTCACCGGTGCATCGTGGGGTTGCAAAGCCGAGGTCCTACGCACATTCGTTCTCTCTATCTGGCGTACAGCGTAACAGAGTACTGCCCTCCGGTATGGCGACAGAGCACTCACCGAAAAAGGGTTGACACGGAGCTAAACCATATTATGCGCAAGATAACAGGCCTAATGCGTCCGACACCAGTTCCATGGCTACCCGTAATCTCTCACATTGAGCCGCCAGAAATCAGAAGGAGTCGCTGTTCTCACCGCCTCTGGAATCGCATAACCCAAATGCCACACCTACTAACCATGGAAGACCCCTAAATGTACCCTTCAACATTGCGGTTAAAACAAGAAAACCGCTGTGGACAGAACGGAGAAGATGATCAATTCTTAAATCTCGATGGATGGAAGAATGGAGGAGAGTGGAGTGGACGTAGAACAACGATTCTCCCGACCCTACTGCGGAGCCGAAGCGTTTGAATCTCCGCCAAAATGTGGGTGGTAACTCTAAACCACACAGGTCACGGCAGGATGGAAACCCTACAAATGGGCACAGAGAGTCCCACATGTAGTGAGCGATCCAGTCTCACCAAGCACATAGTAGAGAGTGTCAACTTCACTCTTTCCGGGTGGCTCAGTCAGCTAAATACCCCAGTCTCAATGTATCTGGTCGGCTGGCGTCCTACTATAGGCCTCCCCGCACTTGAACATGATCATCATCTAATTTGACCAACGCATCATTACACTCGACATCCTGCCATCCCATCACCTCCCTAATTACTATTATTTTCACAATTACTATTACTATTATTTTCATTATTATTATTATTATTATTATTATTATTATAGATTATTGTCATTATTATTATTATTGTTTATTATTAGTATGATCGTTGATAGCTAAACCATGTATTCTGTATTCATAAATTTAATAAATAAATGGCCTCTCCCAATTATTATATACAATAACATACATAATATCCAACCAAAATTTGTTACTGGCCCAGCCCGAACTTTCAAAATTTTTGTGTTAAATATAGCTAAAGGTCGTGTCGTTTTTTTATTATTAAAAGTTAATATATACGTTGCCTCGTTACATACGATCTTTATCTACTTCTCGGTTATATTTTTAACGTGTTTTTTGGAAAATTCTGGAGGCTGTAGAGCCAAAAATAGATAACGTGTATTTCATGTTTTACACTTATAATAATAATAAAATACTGGAATAGTCTAAATAATGATGATAATCAGATAGAGCTAGATCTGAAGAATAAATATGAAGCTCCAAGATTCTCTGATATGACCTGTATCATCATTATAGGCGCAATAGCCCTATTGTAGAGCCTTTGCCTCACCCAACCCCATCCTCCATTGTATTCGGTCTGCTGCCAATGATGCAGTGTTCCACTGTACACAGTCAAACCACTTCAGCCTTGGTCCTACTTTCCTCCAGGGACAGGAAGGCTTATTGACAATAAGCCTTTTTTGTGGCTGGTTGTCTCGCATCCTTGCCACTGTGACAAACAGCGGTATAGTCGGTTGCTTCGGACAGCTTCAAATATTCATCTCAGAATCCAGGATATCGAGTTGTGGCTCACCTTGCTCGTCAGAACCCAATATTCAGATCCATATGTTAAGACTAGCCTGATGAGAGTCATATGGAGCTTGACCTTAATCTTTCTTGAGAGGAATCTCGAGTGCTGATGCTATTGAAGACCAAAGTAGCACCGGTTTGCCAGCATGGTACTTCTTTGTACTTCCAAATTGGTTTTATTATTGTTTGAGCCGAGATATGTAAATTCTTGAACTGTCTTGAAGCTGTATTCTTCGACTCTCAGGGGTTCAAGGATTCGTCTTTGGATATGAGCATGTATTTTGTCTTGGTCTCATTAATCCCACGGTAGCAGGGATTCAATGGCTGCTGACGTGGCCGTTTCCAAGGGTAGTCAGCGTGTGGTGATGATGCGATGTCCACTGCTTCTGAAGATGTCCGATATGTCCGGGCTAGGCGAGCGGCTTCTCTGATGTCGTCTCACAGCGAAGATGGTCTTCAGAGGTGCAAGTACGATGATGTGCAAAATTGCTGACTTAGCGGGAGCAGAAGTTTAGCGGTTTGCACCTTTGATGAATCGGATTCTTCATCGTGAGAGTGTGTGTCCGACGAGCTGGGCTCCAGTCGGGACTTTCGGCTACACAAGACTCTTAGGCAGAGTCTAAAATAGTTTCAGCTCAGGGTGAAGCTCCAATCCTCTCTGGCGTTTGTTGCCTGGTTGCCCCATTTTATAGGGCGCGAGGGGATACCGTTTCCATCCCAGACGTGTTATTATTACGTCTGAGATTTTTTCTTGTTATTCCAGAATTAAAATTCGTTATGATTTTTATGCGTCTGGTCAGGGACTTGTTGTTTGCATTTTTTATGCGTTGGATTTTCAATAAATATCGAAAATCCACGTACTTAACCTCATTTTTTTTACGTCTAGTCGGAGCGGCAATTAGGGATTTTGAGTGAGATTTACTGTCGTATCTGCTTTATTCTCCGGATCACACTTCTTCAGATTTTCATTTGTTTCCAGCTATGTGAAAACGTAAAAACTGCCTTTCTTAATTTTGTGTCGGAAGCCATTTGTGAGATACACTTTATGAGAACTAATAATATTCAAGTTAGAAGATGATATATAACCGAGTTGCAAAATATTGTTTTTAAAAAAAACGACATTACTCTTAGCTTATAACTTATATCTATGAATTACTATTTTTTTCTTACCACTGAACAACTGGGTTCGTGCAGACATTCACCGGTAATTTGATACGGTTCCAAAACGTCTTTCCACGATTGAGGATCGGCGTGGACGGTGAATGCGCCATCTTTGCAAGTTCCGCACCGTACACGTAATTTACCGACTTGCATTCCCTTACACGTATTACAAGACACAAAAAAATGCGCTTTCAATTTTGATTTATCTACAAGCAAGTTAAGAATTAAAAAAAAATATTAAGGGGACCGATAAGTAATCAAAATTTCTTCGATGAGCTCATTCGCAGTTAGTTTGTGTCGAGACATAGTCCCGCAAACACGTGATATTTTTGATCAATCAAGGAATGAAGACATTTTTTTTATTAAATAAATGTTTTTCATCAGCAAAAGAATATTTTGATTACTTTTCGATCCATCGAATATATAAAACAATTTATATTTATTGTTATTTACTAGATTTACCTGATTCGGATATATTATCTCTTTCGTTTTGATCTAATTGTAAGTCTAATAGAGTTTCCGAGAGTGGTTTTGAGCCTTCGTCTTCATTTTCTTTCAACGTCGGTATTGCGTTATTAACGATTCTAACTGCATGCAGAATACTTCGATCGCCTAGATCGCATTCCTAAAAAATAAAACATAATTGCATATAAAAAGCATAATTAAATTGTTGGCTCGTATGAGGAAACTTATTTTATTATTAGTCAAACTACAAATTGTAAAAAATATAAACAGGAAACTTTTAAATAAAATGATAATTTTTTTTTAATTAGCGAACGACTGACGAAAGTGGTATTTCCTCGTTTATAAAACAATTTATTACAATAAAAAGATTAATTATAATC